>VWPW01009888.1:405032-416647 GCA_013389825.1 Crypturellus undulatus | reverse complement strand
AAAAAAAAAAAAAAAAAACACTCTTCACTCATATGAAAAAAGTCAGGAATATCTGCAGAATAAGATTCTGGTGGGTGTCATGAAAGCTACCTGCAAATCTGCAACTCAGGCAATTGGAGAGCAGAAATACCATGTGACAGACAAGTGGATATGCTGCACAAACAGAAAACTGTAAAAAAACTGTGATCCCAGCAAAGCTTCACACAAATACACTCATTTGTGAAGCTTTCAAATAACTCTGAACAAACATTTTTTCATAATTTTCTTCAAAACTGAAGGCAGCCATCAGAAATTGCCCTGCAAAGTGTTAAAATTAAAAATCAATACAACGTGGTCTTTTTTTTTTGGCTAGTACAATGACTGTGAAAAATGAACAAGTAAGCTATCCTCTGGATACTTACCCCTCCAGGTTTTTAAAATAAGTATTTGCACTTTAGATCATGTAAGTATCTCAACCCTACAAGCCATCTTCCCTCTTTTTATTATTTATCCAGAAAAATAAACCAGCAAGACACTCTTGCTGGAATACACAGTGAAATCCATCTCTCTCAGGTGACTGCTGTAACCACGAGGCAATAGGTTCATAATCACTCTGTAAATAATTAAATATTCATTGGGTCTGGGAAAAAGCAGAGCAACTTCACGAACCGAGACAACAGAAGAAGACTTGTCCCGGAACACTCCGCTGCCTCTCAATCCCTGGCAACATGGGAGATCTGCATTCAAGACTCAATTTTGAATAAGATAAAGGTAGCAAGGTCTGAATGCAGATGCCTCACGGGAATGCTCTGATTACGAGGAAGGATGCACTGCTCAGGCTTCAATATCATACAGATTTCCACATGGCTTACAAAAAGAAATTTTTTACTTCTCTGGTGGCAACTCCAATTACATCAGCATGGATGGAGGTCAGTATTTATCTCTTGCCTATGCCAGCTGGAGGCAAGGTATCTCTGGGTCTATAAATAAGGGAACTATGTTAGTGAGATGCTGTGCTTCAAATTATAACCCCTGCTAACAGTTTGCAGAATAAACATGTGGGCCAGTATATGCAGTCATATAAACATACCCACAGACACTGCTGAAGTGAGACAGGAGCGAAAGGGAAACTAAACATGGCATTTGAACGGCAAACACAGGAGCTCAAGTTCTTTTATGGATTTAATCCCTTGAGATATTTTTAACCCTAAGCCTTTCGAGCCCATATGGAAGAGTGTCAAAACTGCTGTTGCAGCCGGAAAGTCTGTTCCCTCCAGCCCGAGCCAAGACCTCCCTTGCTACACAGGGGCCGTCCCTGAAATGCTGGGGTTGGGACGAGCTCTCCTGCCTGGGCTCCGCTGCCGCTTCGTCCCTCACGCCTCCTCATTCACCCACCGACCCCTCACGCCTCCTCCCTCACCCACCTCACAGCTGGCTGGGGAGCAACCGCCGGCAGGAGCTGCTCCTTGGCTCTTGTTTCAGCCGTTTTGCCCTCTTGATGTGAGGAGGAGGACTTTATTCCCAGGCACTGTCAAACGGACACCTGGACTTGTCTAGAAAGGTTTCCTTGAAAGATGCTCTGAAAAACAGCCAAAAGCTATTAAGCCAATTTTACACACATTAGCTACTTGGTCTTGGGTGGTCAGAAGTATCGCGCACTCCATGCTTTGCTGCGGTCCAGGTGAGCTGTGCAAGCTAACTAGGCTTCACCAGCTTGGTTTTTTTTGTATATAAAAACAGTCTCACATGAGGAAAATAAGTGCTTCAGTTTTCTGCCGGCCACCACCAAACATAACTCAGTATTCACTTCTAATTTTGCTCCATTAGCAGGCATAAGCAGTGCAAGTACCACCTTCAAACACTCCTTGTCCGCACTTGCTTTCATTAACTTCTTCCATTTTCATATTTCCCTTCTTTGCTTCTCATATGTGCCAGGGACATCTCCAGAAAGCCGGACACCATGTCTCCCTGAGGTCCCTTGCTCCAAATGGTTCCTGTGCCACCGCATTAAAGCCGTGGCAGCAGACACCTGAAGCAGCCAGAAGCCTCAAGGAGGACTGGACCAATAACCTCCCCCCCAAAATCTCACACTGTCAGCCTCAACCAAAACCTGGAAAAATAACATGTTATTCCAAAATCCCAATTTATAGACCCTGGTTTTAACAGCAGTTTGCTGATATAGAGAGCTAACCTCCTAGCCTTCAGTCAACTTAACTTCTATTAATTTAAGTCAGGTACAAAGAACAGGATGGTTCAGGATGCCCCTTTATTTCTCGATAAAGCAAAAAGATCAAGTTTGTGTGAGGTAGCATATGCCACTCTCCTTCAAGCAAAGATAAAGATAGCAATAGCAGATCTGCTTAAGAACCACAGGATTTGACCTGTAGCTATAACATGACGGCTTCAGAAGTGGCTGGTAATTAAAGGATTACAATACAGGCGACTATAATCTGAGGACTGAACTGCAGCTGCGCAGGGACTGCTCATGCAGGCAGCTGGGAGAAGCAGCAGTTTGGGTGCACAGGACGGCTGCGCGAGGCTCCTCCACGACAGGCCCGGGGAGAGGGGCCCCTGTGGGTAAAGGGCCTTCCCTGGACACTCATGTGCATTTCGTTGGAACTTCCGTACAAGAGTATCCGAGCAGATTAACACTTTTGTTCTATTTTCTGTCATGACATTAAGAATCTGACTGATTTTATGCACTGTTACTTGGAAATTAGGAGGGCACAAATACATAAAGGCAGCCTTAGAAAGGTACATAATACATACAACCCTATTACATTGGTTCTTAACCTTAGTAAAGCCAATGTACATTAGAAAACAAAACCAAGTTCTTAAACATAGAGGCTATCCACTTACACCACAGAGCAAACAAGCTAACGCTGTTATGTAGCTGAGTCTTCATAGAGCTGACATTATTGCTGCCAAAAGCCACCTGTGAGCACGGTTTTACACACCCTGACTCCTACAAATCACCAAGTTAGTAATTTCCAAGAGGAAAAGTGTGCTGCATCATCTAAACTCTTCTAACACTTCATTATTACTTTATAACAAGAGTAAGATCTTTTTCTTTTTAGTATATTTTTTGAATGCATAAATACTGTCAAAGAATATTTTTTATTCCTTTATTCCTTTCAACATCACAGGACATTAAATAGAGACCTGTACTGCAGAGTATCTAGCACGCAAGGAGAATGATGATTAGATGCAGTAGACAGCTGTCTAACACAGTGCCCCGAGCTACTAGGAACATAAGACCTTCAGGAAAGGGACTGTTTGGGTTATCAAGTTCAGTCTGCTCTTGCAGACAACATATCATATAATTTTTCTAAAAGATTATTTACTGGACAGTTGGCATATTCAAAAAAAAAAAGTTGGTTAATGATGAAAGGCTGAAGGTTTCTGCAGCAGAATGCTGTTGTCTCCTTGTACTATAATACACAGTAATTAATTAAGCAAATTGCAATCTTCTCCATTTCTCTACTGCTTTCCAAAGCAGTAACGTAACTGCTGAGTCAGGAAAGTTTTGGTTTGTATGCCTATTCATCCTGGTACCAAACGGACACACACTTCATCTTGTCTCTCACCTAATAATTTAGATGGTCCCTCCTAAAAAGGGGAGGCAAAGGGGAAAAGGAGAGTAGCAAGGGCTGAAGGAAGAGAAGTTGTTGGAAGAACAGAGCTATACAAAAGCTGTTAATCTTACTGGCCTTCTGCTGTATTCTGCACTTGTAAACATGAGCAGAATCCTCCGAATTTCAGGAAGTCGATACTTTGGAATTGGCTAGAACATTAGGTTTCTTTTACCACACAAAAGTATTCACACTGGAAAGTTATACGGGACAGCAAATCTCCTTACTTATTTTAACACACGAACAAAGTGAAGGGAAAAAAAAAAAAAAAAAAGTACACACTGCTCCAGTTCTGATGGTTGCAGAAACAAGGTGAAGCAGCATTTTGAAGTCTCCCAACACAGTTCACACCTATGAACCACTAGTAGACCCTTCACATGAAGCAATTCAGATGAGCAAGCCCTGTGTCAGTTAAGTGGTCTGGACAGTCCATTTGCATGAAGCTGTAGTAGTCATCTGTGTTTCCCACAATAGCTAATTATGTAAAGGGTAACAATCATTATTTCCTGGAAGTCATCATCCAGTAAGTCAGCTGCATTTATGTGTGTTATTCCCAATAAGACTTACAAGAAACACTCTACCAAAAGCATTCTAAACATAGGTTTTGTAACTTTCTTTCTATTTCACAATATAAAAATTATTTTTTTCTAGTGTGGTTGAAAAGGTTTTGGCTAATACACTAGTATAGCTCTCTTGTCTGCTTGTCAGTGTTTCTGCATCTGTAACGAAAAGACTCCAAGGTTGCAGCTGAAACTGAAATAGGTTCTATTGGTCAGGAACAAGCAATATAACAGAATTAATGAAGATATTCTGATCAATGCTTAACTGATGAATACATGATCATATTGGGCTCAAGAAAATTCAAATTAAGCACCTGCACACCTACACAGGGACTTTATTAAAACCTGCTCAGCCACACTGTCCTGGGTTGGGTAGAGTCAGAAAACAATGCCACAGGCTGTCCTAAACTCATTTCACAGATCCTTATTACAGAGTTAAGTCATAAAACATATACTGTCTCTACAGCATTTTCTGGGAGTAGTTAGTAGTTTTGTTGGTGTTTGTTCCATAGAGATTTCTTTCTGACACAGGAGGCTGGCCCCCCTCCTTGCACAAATATTTCTAGGGAATGACTAGGAAGAGCATCTTCTTTCCCTACCTATAACATCCATCTCATTAACACACACAGAGCTGAGTGGTTTTATCATGTTAAACAGGCGTCAAAACAAGCATTTTCTCCTTCTGGAGAAGCCAAACTGTTCACTCTAATGTTTGCACTCATTGACAAGCAGACAGCAAGCAATACCAAGTCACCACCCTTCACATACATGAGTGAGTTATTGGAAACAGAATACTAATTTGCTTGGCAACACTTCTGGGACATATTCCTGTTTTGTTATAAGGAAATTGCATCTGAATATCAGGATGTATCAAGCAATCGCCTAATCCTTCCAACAAGGTAAAAAAACAGGTTTCCAGTTGGTTATATGATGCAAGCTTGAATATTGCCCCTTGAAATTCAGACTGGCAAATCTTTGAATAATACTCACTTGAACCAAGGGGAAGGAAGGGACTAAGAAGGAGTTTTGTCATTCAGTCAACTCTAGATAATGGAGAATGCTCAGGAGTACCAGTGTCTTGTCCCAGACAAGATGGATTAGTGGGGTGGATGCAGGTATCACCTTAAGTCTAGCAGGTGGCTGTAACAAATTTGTGACACACTCCTGTGTCTACCAGGAGCCAAGCTGCCCAGGCTGCCGAAACTGGCGGATTCCTGAGGAAGCGGCGTCTCGGGATTGCCGCTCCCGGCAGAGCGGTTCAAAGCGTGTTTGTTTGTCTCCAAGCTCTCCCACAGGACCAAGCCATCACACAAACTGCCATAACAGCCTCCAGTTGTTTAAAGCTTGGAAACAAAGGAAGAAAGAGCAGCGACAGACAGCTCCTTTGGTTCTTGTGCCAGATATAATCTTGGATATAATATATACATACATATACATATATAAACACAGATACATCATAAAAGATATCAGCTTTCCTGTCCCAGACAGTTGTGTCTCCTTCCGGGAGCACGATGGCCTCACACTCTCAGACATGAGCCACCATGTGCTGTCCCCCATCCCAGCCATCTCCCAGGCCACCACTGCTGTCCCCCACAGCACGGAGCCCAGGCGCTGCGAGGAGTCCTCCTGCTGCACGTCTGTGCTGACTGCCGGCACATCAAAGCAGGCCCCCACGCTCCAAAGCCTCATTTGCTCCACGAAAGCCGAGCAGTAAGAGTAGATTAGACTAATAGGGATTAATACAAGTTAAGGTAACACTAATTTCCCCCGCGGAGACTGCAAAGGTCATATGTGGCTGGATGAAAAGGCAAAGGGCAGCCCTGGCATGGCGGGCACTTCCAGTGACACCCACCTGGGCCACTCGTGCTCACCCCATGCCCGGCCACGTCCGAAACGCAGCGAGATGTGCTGTGCTGCCAGGGTTAGCAATTTCTGATGGGTTGTGCAACGGTCAGCTGGGGATTTCTTATCCAGCCTCAACTGCACTGACCCACTTTCTTTCTATCCATCCATCCATCACCCCCAAGTGACAGGGAAATCAGTTTTCGCAAAGACAAAAACTAACCGAAGCCCAGTTTGAGGCAGGAAAGGGAGTGAAGTCAGGACCCCATTCTGTCTTGCCATACCACTTCCAAGCTATAAGTTTAATTTTATTAGCAACTAGCACTTCAGTTCATAAAAAGTGACCAATAAAAGATAAAGGCAGGAAATTAAATGAACTTTAGCATGATTTGGGCTCTTACTATGCAATAGTGAAACATCATATTTAAGGTACATTTTCAAAGGAAAAAAGGCCCAAAGAAACAATCCTACAAGAATCCAAACTGCTTCAGATTCAGAGAAAAGTTGAAACCTTCCCAAAGACTAACAACAAGAGTGCAGGTATATACAAGATGACAAGACTTATGCATTACATATGCATTACGTTTGCCATATTTACTGAACTTTTGAATGAAAAACGTTTTTAAGGAAGAAATAGTGGTCTGACAATCCATTCACTGCTTGCTGTCTTATGTGTGCTACAGCAGTTAGGATTTTATTTCAAAAAGAAATAAAAAATCAAATGTAGCTTCACAGCAGGAAGGGGATACACAATCTATAATGTGCAATCAAACAAGGAAAAAGTGTTTTCCTAACTCTAGGCCATATTTTTAGAAAGATATAGGGAGGACATTGTTTTTTTCTTTGATAAATAGGAAGGCTAAGAGATCATGATCTTTGGGAAGCAGCCTTTTTGTAGGGTTCCTCCCTTCTATAATTTGGTGTGCAGTGTTCAGCTAAAACAAGTTCCTTGGACCTCTTTCCAAAAGCATCTATGGGAAGAGAAAGGACACTAAATATGTAGGCAAAAAGAATAAAGAAACACTCCGTTCATGACTAAGCTTTCGGATACCTCTTTCAACTGAGCAACCAATGACAAATCATTAATATTTAGGTAGACAATTCAAGATTTGTAGTTTGAAGTGAAGAATCAAGAGACCAAAAAGGAAATAATAAAAAAAGGTAAGGAACTATCCTTCATTAATCTGTTTCTCGAACATTTAGCTCCAATAAAAAATGACATGGAGAACAATATCCTTTTTGTATAAGATAAGTCATTGCAATCACGTCCTTTGATCAGAAAAAAAAAATCTACTGAGTTGTGATAGACTTGAAACACTGGAAATCAGCATTCATTGACCAGATTTTTGAAAGGAACCTTAAGTCTTCTGGCAGAATCCACGGCATTATTAACATCTATTTTCTCATTATGAAGTTTTTTTTTTTTTCAAAATATTTATTTGATAATGTAATTAAAAAGTCAATACTACTTTTATTTTAGAATTCAATGTTTCTTCAGAGACGTTTAGGTCATTGGTTTAATAACAGGTTGTTTAAATCTGGAATAAGATGAAATTTAGGTTCACAAATCAGAGTTTTCATTTCCTCACAAAAAGGAATTAGTCCAAGCAATACAGAGTTCTAACAAATTGTTTCTTGTGGAAATATTTTATTCAGAAAAATCCCACATAAATATCGCTCTTAGAGAAACAAAGTTGCTTTTGACCTAAATTTTTAAAGCAACATATTTCCGCTCAGTCTGTCACTTTCAAATGGAAAAGGAAGGTGGAAAATGGAAACATCTAAGTGGTTCTTCTCTTAGTCCTATTCAGCTAAAGATGCAGTCGTATGGCTGTCCTCAGCTGAAGACCAGGAGATTGTTTAACTCCAAAGATCCTCAACACTTTAAACAATACGGAGGACCCATAGACAAACCTAAATGATCACACCTCCTACTCATTTAAAGAATATTTCACCTTTGCTTTGAAGGCCAGTTACAAGTCTTATGAAGGCAGACATGTCTGTTTATCATGTGAATCATCTGAAAGCTATTGAGAGGCTTTCTTGATCTTTGCTACTGCAACCTATTTGTCCTCCAGAGAGGCACATTTCTGAAGTGAGTCAAGTATTCAACATTTCACTTAACTCACCATTCACCATAGCTGCAATAGCCATGCAGACCCCCCAGGATGCTCCAGTGTTTCTTCACTGCTATGGCAGTGTAAATAGACACTGCTTTACATTAACAGGAAAACCAAGAACCAGATGGTTTTCAGGAAAAAATAAGACATAGTAACTTATAATACTCAACTAAGTGAAAAAACAGTATTGAGTTAAGGAATGCTGTGTATAAATCTAAATAAGAGCAAATATTGGAAAGGTAAGGCTGCTGGACTGCTAATTAGACAAGTCTACTGCTCATTTAAACTGGATTATCCCCACGCTCTAACTCCAGTAGGACAGCCCATTACGCCCTCACCCAACTGCAAAGTTAGTAGGAAACTCATCTGCACAGAAAAAGAAAGAACAGCTTCTAATGACTTCAGAGGCCCTATAACATTTTCATATAAAAAAAAAAAACCCTATAAATTTATAGTCTGGATGAATGAAGGGCACTATCAGAAGCTATTTTACCCAGTCACCCAATGTCCTGAAAGAGAGGTCTACAAGGCACATTGCCCGAGCCATCTTACCAATAATGTAAATTGTTCCTCAGAACTGCCAAAATGTTCTGGAATACACCATGAGCTTGATGCCCTTCCTAAGGTTTTTGAATTAAAAGGTGAAACATTGCTGAAAAGGGGTGTTTGTACAAAACTGTGAAGTGACAAGGTCATAGGGAAGCAGAAGTAACCAAGATAGCTCTTTTCCAACTAGTAAGAATTACAGAACCCAGCAATATTTCCCACTCACTGTTATGTCTTCACAAATTAAGGTCCCTGTGTTGTCCTAATGCCCCTGAATCCCCCAAAGCAATGGGTATAGTTATCCATCCACACAGATCAAGCTTCTCTGATATGTCATAAAACATTGTATGCTTCTGCTTCCTAAAGGATGGGCAAGAAAGAAAGCGAGCTCAATTCTTTCAATGATGGTTTGTCTACTCTTGATAATAGATACTCCTCAAGAACAAGAATGATATGAGACCATACAAAAAACACATGGGAATGTGTTCTGACCCTAAGTCAGAAGAACCTTGCCCACTTTGCTCGACAAGCAGGTGACATTTGCAGACCTTCTTAACGATCGCTGCTATAGCAACAGCCATTCTAATTACTAAAGGTCCAAGGAGTAGCTCTCAGTTCACACCATCCAGGAACTAGGCAGAACAATTAACATCTGTTACTGCTTCTTATTTGAGGAGCTAACAGCAGAGAAGCTATGTGAAGAATGACACTGTTAAATCCTCATTTCCTAATATGGCACCATATACATACTCTCCTGGCTGTGAACATTAGAGGCCTCTTTTACTTTAGCACCAATATGCACGTATATTTCACATTACACTTGCAAACACACACATATATCAGTTGGGTGTAGAGTTTGAATTGCCAACACTGGTGTTTAGCATACTAGACCCCAGGCAGTCTCCCAGCAAGGTAAGGCTTGTAGCCTTACACCACTTTGCATGTACTTGTCCAGAAGACTTCAAATGACCAATTTGCTGCAAATTATCCACATCCTTCAGGGAACTACATTAATCAGCGATAAGAAATCAGCTAGTCATTGCAAACACCACGAATCATGAGCAGCAAAGGCTTCTTGGCCACACCTATTTTCCTACCCTAACACATGAAACTGGAGGTAGTTGGTAGGGACCTGGGTTTCCTGCCTTTTCCTTACCTTGATGGCTAATGAGCCAGCAGACCTCTCCAGCATCCAGAAGATTTTCAAGGCATAACACAATGGTATCATGCAACCTACCATCAAGGAGAACTATGAACAAAGAGCTCTTATCACCTCTAATAAAACGGAAGCGATACTGGATGAAGAGAGAGAAGCTTGGGCTATGATATCTTGCCCAGCATACATCTTCAAACAGCTGCTAATCAACAAGTTTAAGTGAGACAGTCAGGACCAATGACAATTTACATCACAGAATGCCACAAAGGAGCAATGCAAGCCAAAATCCCCCAATTCTCCTGCATACAAAGGCCACTTCTGCCTTGAAGGGGGACGCCAACACCAAAGGAGAGACAGATTATTAGAGATGCTTGTCTTTGTTGGTTATGAAATCAGACAATATATGTAGCTGCAGGGCACAGTATTTTTTTTCTTTACAAATTCTTTATTCATGAGAAAATAATGGCAACTAGCTATAGTTAATGAACATCCAGGTTGCATTAGAAGTAGACAGTCTGAACACCCTTCAAATGGATTAAGATTTAGAACATTTTATTTCTGTTGAATGATCAAGACCACTCTGAAACACCTCCACAGAGACGTAGGAGCACCAACCTCAACAGCTCAATGGCAGTGAATTTATCAGCTACAGGAGGTCTGTCTCAGCTCTGCCCAATTCAAACAGACGACTGGTCTGCCAGCTTAGAGAAAAGCCCTCACAGCTCATTGCCTACCTATCTGGCAGCTCTCCTATTTTAAGCCTTAGTCCTTTTCTGGGCCCCAAAAGGTTTTCATTCACCAAACAGATAAATTAAAAAAAAAAAAGTTACGCTTAGGAAGAAGGAAGAAAACTAAAAAACTATCTCCTTCCTTGTAGGAGAAAAAAAAAAAAAAAAAAAAAAAAGCGCTAAAGAAAGACTAAAAATTGTCTTGGAAATCCGATCTCACAGCAGGATCAAGGAGATGGAAAAAATACAGTGAAATTACAGCAAGCCTTTGATCGGGTCTTTGAAACCCCCGCCCAGAGGTGCTGGCCGGGCGGCCCGCAGCCCCTGCGCGCGGGCAGAGGGCCCCGAAGCCCCACGGGCTCCGTGCGGGGCCACCCGCGGGACCCTCGCCCAGTACTAGCCGCGCACACTCATATCCTTTTAATAAGCAGAGTTCAGGGGCTACAGAGCTTTTCAAGGCTGCCTTCCGTGTCCCGTCCATCCTTGAAGTAGAAATTCTGCCCAATGTGTGCATTATGCAACGTATTTCGCCGGAGAGCACCAAGAGGAGCGGGACGCGCCCGCCCCGCCACCCACAGCGCTACTTTCCCATCCTCGGTGCCACCCAAGGCCGTTTGCACCGCAGGAAAAGCGAGGCGACCGAGCGGCTCGGCTCGGCGAGCTGCTGCAGCCGGGCGCTGCCCTGGGCACAATAGTTGGACGCGATACAGCCAGGCGACGGGAGGCTGAAATACTTCCTGGCATTGCTGAAACGGCTCATTCAATAGCCGGCGATATTTCTTTATTAGCCGAACAACCACAGCCCCGCACAGAAAGTAAAATCCTAAGGGAAGGATTGGGGGACACAGCCATGTGCCTCCAGAGAGGGGCATGGCTCACTATTGTCTCTTGCTTCAGTTTCACCGCCAAGCCTTTTTTTTTTTTTTTTTTTTTAATTCTCTTTTATTTTCATTTCCCCCCCGTTTTTAGCGTTATCGGTCTCCGCCGGCGGAGCCAGGTGCCGGCGCGGGCGGCCGTCAGCGGCCCCCGCCCTCCCGCAGCCGGCGCCGCTG
>VWPW01009888.1:361961-404414 GCA_013389825.1 Crypturellus undulatus | reverse complement strand
CAGGCAGCGCCGCCGAGGCGCGTCCCGACGCCGCAGCCCAGCAGCGGGGCCGCCCGCCGCGCCCCAGAGGTGTCTGCGGGAACGAGCCTCTGCCCGCCCTCGGCGGCCGCGCTCTCCTCCCTTCCTGCCGCCCGCTCCGCCTTCCCGGGGACAGCGAGGGAGGGAGGGCGGGTGGCGCGGGGTGGCGGCCAGGCCCGGGTGCCGGGCGGCGTGAGGGGGCCGGAGGAGGGGGTGACACCGGGGGTCGCCTTGTGCGTCCCCGTCCCGGGCTTCGTGCTGCTGCCCCTCACGCTTTCGGCTTGTGCCCCCTCTGCGGGCTGGGGCCACCCGAGCAGCCGGGCCCAAGAGTCACCGCAGCGGCTGGCGGTTGCCCCTGAGCAGAGCTTCCCGCTGTCCCCTTGTCCGTTTTGTAATGGGCTAAACGGCGCGGGCGGACACCAGCGGTCCTGCTCCTGTGAAGCCCGGAGTGCTGGAGCTGCCCGTGCTAGACCCTGTGCTGCAGGCGGGTGCGGTGGGGGTGTGCTGTACCCCCCGGCCACACCGGGGTGCGACACACACGGTAGTCCGGGTGGGCTGGACGGGCGGGAGGAGCAAGAGGCACTGGGCAAGTAACCCGGGAGGGGACGTGGCCCACACACGCTGCTGTGGTCAGGGTCTGCAGTCAGCGTCAGAGCTGGCTCAGTCCCTGTGGCGTTGTGAGGCACGAGGGAGCTACCCGTTTGAGGGGGTACAGAGGGCCTGGACTCACCTCCAAGAGGAGTCGTATGTGACTTGGGTCACACAAAACCTTTCCCATTGCCTCCCTGTCTTGAAGTACTGCCTTTACCTAAGAAGAGCGTGCCAGGAGAGGTGAACAGAAAGCATAGGTGGGAAGAAGGCTGCTGTCCTATGACAAGCAAGGAGCATGACAGCCGTTCCTGGAGTCACAACCAAAAACCAAGGCCGCAGATGCAGGTTTTGAGCTCCTCAGCTCTCAGGAGTTAAAAGTCCATCAGTTCAGGAGACAAATAGGGCTCTGATGTCTTCAGATACATCCATGAGTTTAGGAAAAGTTGCATCTAGTTCACAAGGAATTTCAGAAGACAACCCAGGTGCCTACTGTGTGGTTAGTATGGCACAAGTGCCCAAAGAAATAAAATGCAAGAGTTCCTGTCCCGGACCGCTAGTCCTGACAGGGCCAGGGCTTGGCCTTTCAGATCAAACAGGAGAGAATAAAGGGATAATCTGCTCCCGGGAAGGTTTAAACCAGCTACCCAGTAATTTGATGGCACTAGAGTTTTACTGCTACAGGGATCTGGCCCTTGGAGTTAAATGCCAATTACCACACTAATGCTGTTTACATTTAATTCTTCTAAAACCGTTGCTTTAACATTGTAGTTGCTCGCTTCCACCCCTCTGCACTATAGCAGTCAGTGCACCTCTATCCGCTGCAGTTCATCTTTCAGTTTCGTTAGGGACTATGCTCTGTTGGGCTACGAGATCAGGTATAACAGGATTCCTGTTCTCCTCTCTCCCTTCTGTGTTCCCTATGATTTCACTCTACCTCTTCCTCTTGCCCTTCCAGCACAATCTCTTTCCAGTGCTGATCCCAGTTCAGATCACCTAAAGCGATCTCAGTGGTTTGTCTGAAGCCAATTTAGCCTTGAGCTGGGTGGTCAAATTACATCTCTTGAATAAGAAGCCCTGCTTCAAAAAGAGCAGTCATCTCCATAATCCCACCTAACTCTGATTCTCAGCTCAGCCTTTCGCGCTCGCATCTTGCCTCCTGGCTGCTCCGGTCCATCTGTTAGGCTGGGGACATGCTGATTTACACGGTGGTAGGCCAGATTCCCAAGGGACCTAACAGTGCTAACTGTCGATGAGCCGCGAGTCTCACCCAGCCCTGCAGAGAATGGCGTTTTCACGGTCAGTGAGGGGCAGGGGACAGAGAGCAGCAGTCAACTCCCGTTCCTCCTGCTGCCATGGGTGGCAGCTCTAGCCAGGCCAGGCCCTGTCTCCGCTGTGTGGGAGCTGAGCGTGCAAACGGGGCCAGAGATGTGCTGGGAGCACAGACGAGGTTCCTTGGCTCCTGCTGTCCTGGCAGCTCCAGGACCCGGCCGGTCAGCCTGCTCTGTGATGTGCTTCCCAGATGCCTTTCCCCTAGGGAAGGGGGCAGATAGCGCCCTTTGCACCAACCCTTCCCCCTGTGCTAGAATACGCACCGGCTCCCTGGAGTCAGGCAAGCCGTAGGGCACGCAGGAAGCGTTTCTGTTTCTCTGCAAGGGCAATTGCCTGGGAAGATCCAGAAACCATCTCGTGGCCCTGGAGACACTCTCCTTGCATGTCAATACCTCCTAGCGCATTCAGCCTGCTTGGCCCAGGTTGGTCTGTGTCTGTGGCAAGCCAAGGACGGACCTGCCATTTCCTGGATCCCTGAGTCAGGGCTGGCCTTTAGGACAGCCAGGGTTGAGCTGGCTGAGAAATCTGATTCCCCCCTCCTCCTTCTTTAGGGATTGCCGAGGGATTGAGCATTATTACATGGGTGTAATCTTTTAAGATGTTTGTGGCAGCTCAAGTCTCCGGACTCAATTCCACACTGATTTACACAGCATGCAATCCCACTGCAAGGATGGTGATGGCACAGGGACAGACCCTGCCCAGGCTCTGCAACGCCAGGTTTGAGGCTACTTTGCAGGAAATGGAAATTTATTACAGAAATTCCTGCTTTGGGAATCCTCTTCCCAGAAATGGCCCCACAAACTTCTCTCAGTTTCAAGAACAGCAAGTGCTACAGCTGAGGAATGGTCTTGTTACAAGAACATCCATGGATGATTTTTTAAAGTGTTTTCCACAGTGTTGCTTGTTAGACTCTAAAAATTTATGCATGTATGGTGTGTTAAGGTCTTGGAAGGGAGGATGCTGTAGACATTTAAAAAGTATCCAGATAAAGCTGACTGAGAGCCCAGATGTTGCAGGAGACAGAGCTGTATCGATAATACTGTGCAGTTGGGTACTGCAGCAGTACAATACTGGTGCAGGGTTTGTGGACTGCACCTCAGTGCAGTTAGATAATCTGCTCCATCAGGGAATTGGGAATCCTGAATTATGTATGATAAAACAGAGATGTGTTTATACAGAGAGCAGTTCCTGTAATACTTCATGCGTATCGGTGCAAAAAGAGGAGAGCACAGGCGTGCCGGGTTCTGCTTGCTTGAGAACTTCATTACTGCATTTCATTTACACAGCCTGATGAGCTCTGCTGTCATGTGCTGCTAATAACAATAGACCATATAACTGACTGCTGGAATACCACCGAGCTACTCTCTGCGTAGCATGGAATGAAAAGCATCGACCCCCTTAGTGCAGACCCTGCACTCGTTTTCTCTAGGCTGAAAAGGAGACAAATAATTCATCATGCTTTGTAGTCAGTCAATCGGTCATTTTACAGTTGGACAGTAAGTCTCTAAATGAAAGAGCAAGCTTTAATTGAAACAATGAAACATTTTATTTTTATTGAAAAAACAGTAAGGCAGCATTCAAAGAGCTTGCTCAAATGTTTGTCACTGATAAGATGCACAATTCTATAGAATCAAATCTATTTGCTTGGAAATTAGATTATTTTAGTAAACACAGTTGCTTATCTAAGACATAAAGCCAGCAAAGCTTTTTCTCCCTCCCAGGCAGCGCAGTACTTACTGCTGCTCCATGCTCATAAACTCTCGAGACACGGAGATGAAATCTGGGCTTATGGGGCTTGTTACTGGCCACAGAAGAGCTGGGAATTCACCTTGGCTGACCTGACAGTGAGCAGCTCTGAAGCACCCAAACTGGTCCCTCGCAGCAATGGCCCAAGGCACAAAATGAGAGTTGCAAACTGCCCAAACTTCCAGTACTTCAGGGAAAAATTGTTTCTTTGTCCTGAGCCTTGAGCCTAAACTGCCACTAATATTTCATTTCCAGAAAATGTGCTGTGCCTCTGAACACTGACATAAGTATCTTGATTGCGACCTGGCTACACATGGGGTTATTCCAGAAGACCTATTCAGAAGTAAAAATTAGCTTGATCTCTTTTGGAAGAAGATGAAAGGAGTAGAAGGCATTCTTATTTCACAATAGGAGTGTCTACATGAGGAGTACTGGTACACACTAGAATTGGTAATGTGCTTTGAATTCATGCTATACCTGGATCCATAATCATCATCATGTGTAGACAAGCCCTAAGGGTTGTCTGCTTTTTTAAAATTACCATATATGTCTGTGAGCAATTGCTGAGTTTCTTTTGAACATAATGAATTCAGTTTCTAGTTTGTGAAATTCACACACCTAAATCTAAATGTCATTTATCCTCCTTCAAGAGCCAAGCAAAAGGAGTGGGCACATCACTGGTAGTGAGCGGTATATTCAGCTTATTTTAGACACTTAGTCGCAATGTTGATATAGAAGAGTTACATCCTTTTAACAATACCTGAAAGCAATAATTTGAATGTTAGCAGCGGTCTGTTACAAGTATAATTGCAAGCTTTAATATCTTGTTCCTGAATCAAATGCATAGGCAAATATTCTGCAGACTGTATTTGTTCTTTTACTGTTTGTAGTCATTCTGGGAAGTATCCTGCCAGCCTGTTTTTCTGAAGGAGGATTCAGGAAAAGCACCACTGGGTAACATGCTATCTCTAGGTTTGTGTGTACCCAAAGTTGCCATGCTCAAATGCATGCAACAGCCCTCTCTGCTGAAATGAATACGCCATCAGAATCTGGTGGAGAATTGCTGACATTATAGAAAATGTATCTTCCAGGTGATGTCACTGACTTGAAATGTAAGAGACTCTTTTGTTTGGAAAAGGTAGGATTTCAGGTCTGGGCTGATACAGACTCATGAAGTAGCCTGGTATCAGCAATCACTGTATTACTCTGAAAGAAAAAAAAAAGCCAAACCTCCTCACATAAGGTTAGTCAGTATTTTGTTTGAAGAAATTAATGATACTTAAAGCAGTAACTGCTACGCCAATATATAGCCCTTTGGCTTTACAGTTGTGAAGTGCAGTTTAATGCTTCCTTGTTAACTTGATCATTTTGAGCAGTGCTAATAGGTCTAATGACATCACTAACATATGAAAAGGGATGAGGCTACTTTATGCCTTCTACTGTTGTCAGAAATACTATCCTTTTTTAGATGGTGTTGCTATTCACTTGCCAATTAGTAATTACAAGGAGGAATGAATTCCAGATAATACATTTCTCACGTAATGGGAAGAGACTAGGGAAGTCTTGCCATTTTAACAGAGCAAAAATACATAGGTAATTGCATTCTCACTGCACATTTTGCATTCTCTGTAGGGCTCCTTTCTGTCTCTTTGTAGCCTTTGGGAATCCAATATTCGAATGTAATCTACATGTCCAGTTTCTAAGCTCCACACACCTAAATTTAGGGGGTTACATGTACCTTCCACCTGCCAGGTTACATGTGCTAGCATTATTTTGGATCTTTATATTATTTACTTAAATAAAACAGCTATATTTTGCAGGGAAGTATTAGTATATTTTCTGGTTTAGCTTTGCATTCCAAGACTGGTGGGGGAACATCCGTGTGCTTGAGAGAGCTCTTCCAAGTGAGCCTAAGGGGCCATGTTAGTGGTAATTCAAGTCTCTGATGAGCAGATAATTGCAACTCAGATAATTAGCCTTTGGTTTTACATTTTCTCTTTGCATTGTTTATGTTTTTCCATCAGTTCTCAGCTAAAAATGAAATACTTCTGCTAACTCATTACTCCTGACCTTCCGATGCTAATGGTTTTGAGTGGAAAACTTAAGGAGTTAGATTAAATTTAAAAGTTGAAGGGACTTTTCTTGAAGCAATATTAGAAAATTAAGAATGTTGTGTTTTTAAAAACCAACCTTGTATGCTTCATCATGCTCTTGCTGCCTGGCTTTAAGCACAGTGCTGACAGGAATAAGGCTACTGGATCGTACCCTCAGAATTTAGATAGGGGAACCCAACTTGTAGCCAACTCAGCCATATAAGGTCCCCAGGGATGATCCAGATTTTGCAGAATCTCAGCATCCTGCTTTGTTTCAGCCTGTGCCAGTAGTTAAGACTGAACTGCCCTCACTTATCTCAAAAGAGCATTCATTTTGAAGCCCAGCACTGACGCTTAAATGTCAGCCTGTTCGTTTTAGCAGAGAGGTCTCACTAGGGAGCTTACTTGCTAGCGCGGGCTAGGAGGAACGGCTGCAGCCTCTGAGGCTAAACCGGAGCACTGCTGTTACCGGTGTGCCCAGCACCGTGCCCGCTCTCTGGGTCAGCCCCTGGGCCCAACCTCGGACCCAGCCCCTGCCCAGAAGCCAGGCTTATGTGGAGAGAAACCACGGTGGAAAGAGCAAAGCCCTTTCTGTAGTATTTTCTCTTCTGATCATTACTGATGGCAGAAAAATGCTGCTTTCCTGAGTTTTAATTTTCTTCCTCTGCCTTTGACAAGACAGAATCAGTACAGGAGGAGTACCGGATAAGTGAAGGTGGTGTTAGCTGGGCACATAGAGATGGGAATGGACAGTGGAGATGGAAGAAGCCCCTCACCTGGCAGGGACACGACCTGGTGTTTATACATCTTGCCCAATGCCACTTGGATGTCACTCAAAAGCACAGCTGCTCGCACGGTCCACAACTGTTCCCGTGTGAGGTGGATGCTGACAGCTGGAGTGGTTTCAGGCTGAAGAAAGAATTGAATCCAGCCTTCCCACTACTAGAGCTGCTATTCCTTCCTTCTCCTGCCGTGAGCCTTTAAAAGACAAGACTAACAGTAATGCTGTCCTTCTATGGACTTGATATTTTGTGATCCTCTAGAGAGAAAGCGGCCCTTGCTGCACTCCCACTCTCCAAATGCTGTATTAAGCACCAAGCCGTGGTCAGGGAAGACGCTTCAGATGTCTGCTTTCCTTATTGCCTGGCTTTAAGAGACTCTTACGTGGTGTGCGGGCTCTTGGGATGGGTTTGGAGGTGGCTGCGTTTCCTTGGGAGATGCCTGCTGTATGGGCCTGCTGCAGAGGTGTCACAGGGGCCAAGGAAGCCGGAGGTGCCCTCAGCACCCACATCTATCACTGCACCCAACTTGCTGTCGTACCCTCAGCACATAGCCTGTCCTCTGAGCATGCTGCGGCCACTGCTTCACATCAGCAAGAGATGCACGGTAGCTCAAAGATGAAATATAATGATCTTATTTGTATAACCGGGGCTTAAAAGTAAAGCTTTTTTTCCGCTGTCCAAGAAGACATATGTTTTACATTAGAGAAAATCTGAAAGAAGTTTAAGATTTTTTTTTTTTTCATTTTTGGTGTTTGCTTGCACCTTTCTTAGTTTTAACTTATTTCTCTTACTTGTGTTCACTAGTGTAATGCCACAATAACTGGGTTTGCAAACACTACAGATACTTGATTCCAAGTAAATAATGTCTTTATAGAGTCATCTCTATTTCTCATGTGCATTCATATAACTGATAGCCTTCTGCTAACACTAACTGCCTGAAAAAAATATTTTTTACCAAGTCTTAATACAACTGACAATAGCTGTTTAACTTAATCCATAGTTTCCAGAACTGCATAAGACAAAAGAGCTATAGAAAACATTTCCTATGGAGCTCTGCAAATTTCAAATGAAGCTATTAATACATTTTAGGTGTCACAGCTCCCTCAAGTGGAAAGATAAGCAAAGTCGATTAATGCCAGGAAGAAGTTTCTACAGACAGCAAACTAAATGTTTCCAAGCCCGAAAAAGAAAGTATTTATCACATACATATCTATACACATATATATATAGTATGGATGTGGTGGCTGATTCTCCTTTATGTCTTCACAAAATGATATTTGCTCAAAAGTCATGTGTGAAAGCTCAGTAAATTAAACTACATGGACTAGATTTTCATACAGATTCAAACCAAATATTTGCTGTTGACTATAGTCTAATGTCTAATTCATACTAAGCAGGAAAAAGAATTACATTTTCAAACCACTAATTCTGGGATATGCTAGGAGAAGGAAGGTCTGGTACTACCAGTATCATCTATGGGGGCTACCACTGCAACAAATACAACACAAAACACATGCCATTCCTTTAAGCATATGCAAATTGCCCTGGGTTTATTTTCCAAGCACAAATTACAAGTATGTTGAAGCTCTGGAAGAACTGATGTCTCCTTTTGTGTGCTTGCAAAGTGTGACACTGGGTGAAGCCTTGTTCGCAGTCTAAGTCATTCAGAATGGAAATGGATTCAGAAACTTTCCATGGAAAAATTCTTTCAGGACCTTGCCAATATTTCTAATCCCCAATATAATTCCTTCTTTGATTTGTATGTCTCAGAAATGTTGTGATTTCTGTGGAAAAGATATCTTGTAACATATACATTTTATAGCTTAAGTTAATTTCCCCAAACACAGTAAAAATAATGATTTACATTAATAATTATTAGTCTGGTGATTTAATATTCTTAGATAATTTAATATTAGAATGATTAATAGAGTTTAATGCACTTCATTACTTTTCCTTTTTAAGCAATCTCTGCTTACGTTATGAACTATATTAAGTAGTGATGCAAGCTGTAGATTTAAAAATGGGCTTGCAGCTGATGGATGGTGCTGGCAGACCAAGGAGGAGGCTCAGCATGATGGTTATAGCTGGGTGGTGGCTCACCCTGTGAGAATTTGAATTAGATACAATGGTCTCAGCATCTGGAGACACAACAGCAGCGCCACATAAATCATGTGCATTGTTATATGTTCTCAAGGTACATAAGATGTTGCCTGGCAACTGCATGTCTCCCAGCTCTGCAAAGTTAAGTGTTTTTAATTATGCCTCTGTGATACCGCATGACCACAGAATTAAGAACACTAAATCGGCCTGATCACTTTAGCAATGATATGTATTAGAAAAAAAAAAAAATCTTTTTCCAATCATCAGTATACCTTGTCTTCATCAAGCATCCTATCCTCCTGATGTTGTTCCTAAGTGCATGTTATTGTATTGCAGTGCAAGGATAATTATGCAGAAGCAGTTTTCCTTTGAATATTTCAGGAGCTATACGATTTCTAAAGCATCTTTCATGCAGCCACAGGGTGCTACTCCTTCTTTTTTCTCTATCATTTTCTTCTTACATCTCTCTACTCACAGAGATAATAAATTGAGGCTATTTTGTTCTCTCATGGCTTGGACACCTCCTCTATGTAAGGAAAGCTAATAACATGCAGACCTTCTTGTCTCTTATCAGTAATTTACAGCATGCTTCATTTGGATTTAAGCAGGCTAAGTGCATTTGAACAATTAGAGCCAATATTCGCTATATTTCCAGGTTTCTGTGAACTGTAACTACTCTGTCTCAAAAGGGCTCAAAATGGAGGACATTAGTAAAAAGCATTTTACTAATCCCAGTTCTGTTGTCCAGTCCAAGCCGTAGCCTTCAGTGCCCCAGACTCTGTGAAGAACGTGGAGAATAAATTGTAAATCTCATTAATTTTTGCAGGCCCAGCTTCAGCAGGAAAGGCAATGCCTGCAGGGTCATCATCGCTCCAACACAGCAGTTGGGAGGCTCCTGTGGTCTTGGAGTTAGCCCTCGAGTCAAGCCTGCTTTGTCAGTGAGAATTAAAGGCAGCTCTCCTATTTTTGAGTGAATATGCTAAACAGAAAGTGATAGAAAAGCTGCCACGGTTTCACCACATCTCTATGTTAGGAACTCCTAACTATCTGCAAAACCTTAAGTAAAGTTTGAGACCACCTCTTGGATTAGACAATTTAAAGGATTTAGGAATTCCCTTGTCTTCTCCCTAGAACCTCATCAATTTTAGGCAAAAAGGAGTGCCAAGTTGCTCATCTATGAGAATTACAGGTACATGTAGACATTCAGCTGCACCAACCAGACAATTTTCAAGCTACAGAGGCGAATTTCTAGGGATTAAAAGTGCCTTCAGAGTTAGTAGCCAACTGACACAGACTTCAATTCCACCCTATTTATTTCATCAAAACCCTAATCTTAAGGGTTTTTTTGTTTGTTGGTTTTTCTTCTTTTTCCTTCTTTTTCTCTTGGATAGGGGTCTGAGTCCCTGTTGAGATTTTGTTCCTTTGGTGTCTTTACACCTACTTGACTGTTAAGGAATTATCAAAAACTAATTGAGTGCTAGATTCCTTCCTTCTAAGAGAATAGCCTTGGGACGTAAGCTAAAAGAGGATGGTAGTAATGGAATTCTCTCATATCACATACAGCTCTGTGCTGTGTTGCCTAAGAGACCATCCTGCCCAACTTGTCACTCTACTGTTGCATGGAAGCCAGGGCCACATTTCTGGAGGCCCTATTGTTTCATACTCGGAGTTTTGAACTCAAATGTATTTTTTTATATATTTTTTCTAATATGTGCACAAAGTCCTCACATAATTTCATAAGATGTAAAAATGTGCTAAACTTACTGTGCATTTCAAGATGGACATGCTTAAACATATAGGAAGGGAATCTAATTAGAAGACTCCCAATTAATGTCACTCTCCCTCCTCTCATCCTCCCAGACTTTCTCACCTAACTTGGAAATACTTACAGAGAGATAAAATATCTCTCTCTCAAAAAAAAAAAAAAAAACCCTATGTCAAGAGGACATAGTTGTTGGCAGCTTTGATCTCTGGAGCAGTGGCAGTTCTTAAACCTAGAGCACTGTAGGCAATTCCAAATTCCAATACAGTGAGATGAGGAACTGGCAGTGCCCCGTCTGAGCACTCAGGACAGAACAATCTGGTACAAGAGTTTTTCTGGAGGATCTTTTTCTTTGGATCTGAACTCTGCTAGATTGAGATGACTTTTTTTTTTTTTTCTCATAGAGTTGTAAAAGATTAATATAGGGTTATCAGTGAAAAGTGCATTTCAGAGAATGTCTTCCACATACATAGAGCATTTGTTCTTTTAAAGAGTAGATCTTGGTCCAATTTTCTGCTGTGTAGTAGCCTAGTAATTAGAGCATTATGTGTACCTGCCATAGCCTGAGGGATCGACATCCACTTCTCTGTGCCTAAGAACGTGTCCAGCCCACGAGGCTGTAGGCCCTGCTGTCAGCCTGAGGGATCGACATCCACTTCTCTCTGTGCCTAAGAAAATGTCTAGCGCACGAGGCTGTAGGCCATGCTGTCAGGGAAAGCAGTCTTTGAGCCCTTTTAAACTGTGTGACTGTGCTGAGACAGTAAAATGATTCACCAAAAAAGAGGCAGCGAGGACCACAAGAGAAAACACATGAGAGCAAGACTCATATTGTCATCTGGTGAGCAACTGAGATGGGAAAGTCATGTTTGCTTTATGGGGCATATAGGGAGTAGCTTGGGGATAGAGAAGGGTGCCTCCAGTTAAAAATGTCTCAGTGCTGAGGATTTCCTGTTTAACTTGGGAAAAAGAAGTGGCTTCTGTACCTACAATCTTTCTGGAGTAGCTAGACAGAAATTTGAAGTTACAACTGAACACTTCTCTGTTTTCTAAAAGTGCAGGCTTTTATCAGCCAGTCCTGACTACACTGCTCAGTTCTTGAAAATAGGTCATGGAGACAATCTGCACTAATTAGGAAAAGTTGCTAAAGACAATCATTGCCAGTTAAAAATTTGGGCCAGACCCATTTTACTTGCTTAGTTGACCTGCAGATGATGTAATGAACAAGCTTTGTACCAAAGCTGGATATACTGAACAGTATGACTCAAAACCAGCAGTCATGGAGAACAAGTCAAATCAGGTTCACTTTGCAGAACTTTGCAGTTCACCTTTTACTGACTCCTCGAGACCACCAGCAACTGCAGCTGCACTTCACCAAAATGTCCCACAGCATGTTGAGAATTATCCATGCAGGTATTTTTTTTTTTCTTCTTTACATACCTGGCTTTCTGTCTTGCGGATTAAACTGCTACTCCCTGGACTAAATTCAACAGAGGATTTCAGGGCCTGTGAGCTGGATGATGTAATGGCCTTTAGGCATTTGGTTGGCTAAACACAGCCCCAAGGCCTATGTCAGGCATCTACCAACTTGGTACAAAGTCTGGCATGAGGCTATGTAGTGCATGGGATGAAAAACAGGCATCAGGATGGGGAGCTGCAGAACGGATGTGTAATCAGGACAACCTATTAGTAGCCTGCAGGGAATGGGGAGGGTGGATGAGCTGTTATCCTCCAGAAGTTGGGCACCAGTATGGGTTTGGGATCCAGGGCTGACTGTCCTCCTGCTTGGGGAGACTGTCACATCTCCCCAAGGGCTGATGCACACATTCATTTGAGAGCCTGAAGGCAAGGCAGGTACCAGAATTACTAATCTCCTATATAATATTCTACTACTCAGCTGGGAAGCTGGGCCGACTACCTATCTCTTAGCAGGGGAAAGTAAAGTGATATCCCTCCCATTTCTCAGCTAAAGGAAGAGTGGATGAGCAAGCTGTATTCCTTTCCTTCCAGGTATTCTGAGCCGCAGTGCAGCAAAGAATGCAATATTCACTGGTCCAGGTGAACAAGCACAAGGAGGAATATATTTCCATAGTCTACTACTCATGGCAGTCAGTGGGAATCACAGAAAACTAGATTTTGCTCCTGGCTTCAAAGTCTATTTCCCTTTACTGCAAAACACTGCCTATGTAATCTAAAATGTACAAGCAGAAATGGAAGCAACACCCATTGCTTCTTCCTTGCAGGGTGCAAGAGCCTGCCCTCCAGGGAGGCTCTTGAGGCCTCGGTCCTGCCAGGAGATGGGTACCTCGGGTCTGGTTTTCCCAGAGGCTACTGGATTGTGCTGAGTGACTTCCCTTTTTTTTTTTTTTTTCCCTAGATAAGCAGCCTCTGGTTTCTGGAGCTGCCCAAGATTAGGTACTGAATAACTGCTTTGCTGCTCAGACAAATCTTATCCTCTGCGTGTGTGAAAACAGGAACTCCAGGCTACTGGGTCAAGCAGACAAGTGTCCATGCAGCAAGGCTGGGTATCTGCCTGCCTGCGCGGTGATGTTTAGGTCATACTTACAGAGACAGGCACCTGAGTCTGCTTGACACCTCTTCTAAAACGTGACTGTGCCTGGATTGTTATTCCGATTTAGATCTTCTCTTTTCCTTTATTTCTTTTTTTTTTTCCCTTTTCTCCATTATTAGAATCAATATAGGAGTGAGTTTTCTGGCTTTAGTTATAAGTATTTTACTTACTTTCTGCTAGAACAACGCCCTGAATAAGTCACTGCACAGAACAGGTACTAACATGGAAGGAAAATTAAAACTGGTCTTCAGGTACATGTTCCGAAGCTTCAGGTATCATTTGGCATGATTTTACTGACCTTACTGACAAGCTGCAATGTCTAGATGATGTGAGAAGCTGCATTTCTTTCATTAACTTCCAGTATTATTTCATTACATGAATCACTCCAGCATGCAAAGCTGTCACGAAAATTTACAAGCCTGGGCACACAGTCTTACTTGTCTTATATTTACTGTGGTGAAAAAGACTAATAATACCTTACTCACACATCAAAAAAAAAAGTTTGCCTTGGGCAAACAGAATTTCAATCAGTTTTTATTCTATTAACTTATAAAAAAACCCTGGAGATACTGAAAAAACACTCTCTCTCACTATTTTTGTTAGTGTTCTGTCTGTTAGCTTGAGATGAGTCAATATAGAAACACTCTGAAACAGTGGATAAAACCTACTTTGAAATAGAAAGAAAGAAAGGTACTCTGAATTGATATTGCTTTCTAGAAAGGAATGCAACAAATCTGCATGTAATGTTTATAAAACATCTGACATGATTTTCTCCCTGCCAAAAATCTCATTCTCATTAACCTTTTTTTTTTTTTTTTAGCATGGCAACTGAAATTTTAATATGAGTGTGGAATAATTACTCTGAAAATGAACATTTCAAAATGCATTCAAAATGCACAGCTCAGACTGGATGTTTATTGCAGCTGACTATGTCAATGGAGTACAAAGCTAATGCCTTTTACTGAGAACAGACACAAAGGTGAAGAGAAAATTATGTTCTGGTTAAACAATTCTCTGCTTGTTGATATTCAGTATTTTCTTTTCTGGGAAAAATGCATTTTCCCCCTCGGCTATGCTGCCAGTAACTGTTTGCTAGGATATTAAATTAGACATTAGTGGTAATCACAACATCACAACTGAACCTAATAGAGCAAAACATGAAGACTGCAGAATTCATGAGGTGATCATGGTGGATCAGGGCTCTTGGTGTGTTTAGCATCAACTCATAGTTATTTGAGACTTTATCTCATTCTCAATTGCTGTGTCCTGCAATGGTCATACAATTTTCATTTTGCTCTTTGGAACTCTTTAAATGTTTTGCAAGTCCAACTCTTACACATAGGCCAAAAAGGTATCTTCTTTCATCTTGTACCAGAAACCTAAGAAGTTTTCATTTTTAATTACTGTTTTTCAAACCAGATTGCCAGTAGGTGAGTTGAGAGCAGATGAGGGCTCATTTGCTCTCCTCAGAAGATAGCAGCCTGCGCGACGCAGGCTCCGGTCTTCACCAGGCTGCACCTCCTCCCTGTGGAACAGAGGCCCAGCTCCCTGCGTGGCCAGACAGGAGGACAGGAGCAGAGCTCACTCCGAGGCACCTTCCTGCTGCGCGGATGAGGAGCAGACGTCTTCCTTCAGAAGACTGCTCTTCTACTCTTCTGCAACGCCAGGAAAAATGTCTTAGATGATGAAAACTGCAAGTCCCCTATTACTGAAAGTAATAACAGAAAGCTAAAAATACCAGAATCTGTAATTTCTTCCCCCCCTTTTTTTTTCTTCCTTTTTTTTTTTTTTTTTGTTCTCAGAAAGTGGAAACCAGACTTCAGGAAGACAGCACAGAGCAAATACATGGTTGTACTATTCTTGTACTCTGACCAAACCTGGATTGCTAAAGCATCTTGAGTGAGGCAAGGTTGTATTTTTTAAAATATATTTTGCATAACATATATGACTAGAAAAAGAAATGTGATTCAGCAAGATTACTAACTTCAAGGAAAAAGACAACCCACATGCTTTAAAGAAAGAAAACTCCTCAAGGTATAAAAATAATTATAAGCAAACAGCTTTACCACAGTCCTATGATAAAGTTGTTAAGGGTTATTGCATGTCATATTTAGTCCACTGTACCCTGTAATTTTCTAAAGATGAAGGGTTATTTAAAGCTCTCTGATGATAAAATGACAAAGTACAGGAGGAATAAAGTCTTGCAGCGCAATTAAGAGAAAGAGACAGCCACGACTGTTTCTGAGTGGGTGATATTCTAGCAGTTATATACAGAAACACAACGAAGTCTCAGCTGTGCTTTTGCATAAACCCACTGAAAGTCTTCATGCGCAAATGTTAACGAAACCTGCTGAAATGAATATTTTTTTTCTTGCTTCTCTGTGATCTCAGGGAACTTGTAATGATGGAGTACATAGAAGAGAAAGGTAACTTTATTCTCTACTGGTGCAAGACCCTCAAAAACAGCTTCAAAGCAATATACAAATGCTTTCTGCTAAACCACTGATAAGTTTAATACCACTGTTCAAAACGATCCTGTGGCAACTTAAGCTTTAGTTCACAGGAGGGGTAAAAGTCTCATTCTATGTGCGTATCATTAATTAAGGCAAACATGCAATAAGCTCCTTTTTGTGGATGACTTGTGCTGTGGGGACAAATAAGATAATTTTCCTCACAGTGCCAAGTAAGATAAAAGAGATTGCTGTGTATTAGCTAAAAGTTCATTAGGATATTAGTGTAGATTTCCCAGCTGAGTACACAGTGATATACTTTATCCCAACATCTTTTCATGTTTTAATAAACATTCCTCTGTTGCAGGCTAATTTAAAAAAAAAAGAAAAGGAAAGTTTCCTAAATGAAAAACAACTCTTCCTTGTCCCAAGAACGGGTCCAGATGAGCAGAGCAGTCTGTCTGCAACGTCCTACACGCTGCACTAGCCTGGTGAGCAGAGGCCAAGCTGGCACCGCCAGGTTCGCACCTGCAGAACTCGGTGCCTCTCCAGCCTGGGCCTTCAAACACACGTTCAGGCCAGTCCAGGCACTAGACTCCTTGAACGTGACTGGCAGTAAAACCAGCTGGCTCACTCCAGACTAGGGCAGCAAGCGAGGCGAGACACAGCACGAAGCGCCACAGCGCTCTGGCTGGCTGCACCCCTCTGCTTTGATGAGCTAACGTGGCAGTGCGGAAGAGCCTGACGGCTCCTCCAATGGCCTGTCCAAAGGTGATAAGCACGGGGTGTCCCACAGCGCAGCGCGCTTTGCTCTGGAGAGATGTGGCCTTTGGTGCCACAGCTGTGGTGTGGGAGGGTAGGGAGCTAAAACAGGGTGATGCTAACCAGCTCACTGGAGCAAACTCCGTATTTGAGGAATAGTTCAGGTCAAGCACCAAACATTTAAGCATAAGACGCAATTTGGGTGCTTTGTATCAACAATATTTACGTAGACGTACCGTGGCAGTTCCTGGGCATCTGAACACTTCTGTAAGACTCTCCTTGCCTGATGATGAGAGAAGTTCTATGATTCCCTCTTTAGTAATAGTGACCAGAGACACAGAAAATGTCTTTAATTTTGGTGAGTGCTTTGCTCTCAGAGAAAGACCAAGCACATTTAGGCAATGTGTTGTGTTTTCCATCTGGACTAAGAACATGTTAGTCTAGAAGTAACATCTTTGCCATTCTTAAGAAAAACTTGATCCTGGGACTGTTGATTTACTGGCCTGCAGTGCACTTGCACCAGGTTAGATGGCTTCATTTAGGCTGCAGGGAGGAAACCGTGGGCTCACTCTAGCACTTGGCTTTCCTTTCATGACAAACTGGAAGATAGGCCCATGTCAGGATCATACTTGCATGTGAATAATGGCTGTGTCATCAATGAACACTTCAATTTCAAAATATGCCATAACAGGTCTTGTGTCTGCATATAACAGTTTCTAGCTTGCTTTCTGGAGCCTGAGCTTCTGGCAAGAAAATTAAGCTATTGCTCATGATCAGAATCCTCTGGCAGGGTGCACTGTGCCGTGGGGTGTGAACACAAGCCCTGAGCAGGAGCATTTCTTAAGCATGCAGTGCTCACAAAAAAGTCGAGGTTGGAAGCCAGGATTAAGTAAAGAAACTATTCTACCAATGCTACTTACTCGGTTTGTAGATGACTTCTTACTCTCAAATTTGATTCCAGCGGTTTTCCGGAGCTCTGCTGATTCAGCCTACATCTATTGCCACCTACTGTCTTCTGGTTTGTATTATTCAAAATGGAATATAAACATGCAAATTTTATCTTTTTCCACAATCTTCTTTTCCAAGGATGAACTTACAAATTTTCTGATGAGAAACAACAGCTCAGTATTCATTGCTATTATACTGAAATGCAAATGCATCTTGAAAAAGAGCAGACAAATGAGAGCCTGGCTGTGCTTTTAAATCTCCCAGAAGGACTGTGTGCTCTGCTGTGGCCTCACCTTAACTGCGATCTTGACAAAGACAATAAAAATATAATCCAACTCTTGTAAAAGGAACAGGAAAGATACATTTTATGTATTCTTCAGAACTAATAGTTTGAAATCATTAAGAAAGCTAGCCCACTCTTCTAGCTGTGGATGCTTTTTTCCTTTCATCTTGGCAACGCTTGTTTTGATCACCTTAGCAAAGTCAGGCTTAGCAAAGAACTGCACATGCTAATTAGGAACAAAATGTCATCTCACAAGAAAACCACCTGCCATGTGGAAGGTTGTGCTGTGAAACAACTTCTATAGCATTAATGCAAATTTAGCTGTCTTGAAAATAGAAGCTGAGGGATGGCTGGCACGGTTGAATAGCTATAGCTTATAGCTGAATTAGCAGTTCAGCCAGAAAATCTAAGTTATGGGAAGTCTGTGGCAGACCAGCAAACTGCAGCCAGACCTCCCAGTTTATGGGCAAGGGCTCTCTGTCCTAGCCTGGCTTTTCGCCTTCCTCACCTTGAAAAACCTGCTGCTTTCTTCTGTTGGCTTATGCCTGTGCAATGAGGTATAAAAACACCTCCTCCACAGCTGAGAAACTTAAAACTTCTTCTGTAAACACCAATTAGGATTGGAGCTTTGCCCTACACTTCCATGGGAGCAGGTCTGGGCCCGAGAGACCTAAGCTGTCAGGGAGTGAATATTATGATCTAATAGCAACATGCTCTGGAGCTGAGATGCCCAAGGTGGGAGGCCAAAAGCTGTTAAGCACCAAGGTGTGTCACCGTTACATTACACACATCCTGCTGTAACTTACAGCAGTTTTAGACCTCTAAACTTGAAAAATATGCAACATGAGGAATATTTCTAAGGTGAAGAAATCTACTAGATTTGTCAGCTCAAATCAGGTAAGTATCACAATTAAAAACAAACAACAGAACAAAACAAAAAAGCTCATTATAGCAGAAAAATAGTAATAATAAACTGATGGGCTTTGCAGATTTTGTCTATTTTTTGAAGATTTTTGTCTATTTTTCTCTACAGAGGTTCAACAGTGATATAGCCTGGTATGTCCTCAATGGCCAATGAAAACTTTCACTCTCCTTTAGGCACAACTGCCAGTCTGGAGATTATAGCGGGAGCTCAGGCTCTGTCTGCCTCCCTTTCCTCGAGCTGAATGTACACAGGATGCTGTCATCCATCAATTCCACCCTTGGGAGTTTTTCTTTTTTTTTTTTTCTGTTGCCTCTGTAACTGGAATAACAAGTCTTCCTTGGAATATGGTACATTTTTCTTGTAAGACTAATATGCTTAATTCACACTCTCGGCAGCAGTGCACACAGGTAGGGCTAAGCTTCCTCATAGCACCCTTTCCCGAGGACAGCAAAATCAGACAGAAGCAAAACAGTAAATTGCCTTTAGATGAAGCTGCAGCAATTTCCAAGGTTGAAATGCCATCTGCAGTTAGCGGGGCCCTGTCATCCTCCATTCTGCTAGACTTTTCCAGACCCTCCAGTAGAACTAAAAAGATACAAGTCAGAATCCTACTCTGCCCATGTCTCTGTTTCATGAGGCCTACGATTACTATGAATCATGGACAGTCAGGCTCTGACTAGGCTGCTAAACAAACCAGTTGGCACAGTGTGGTTATATGCATACTACATGGTGCTCATTGGCCTCAACTGAGATCCATGCAGTTCCCTTCAGGCCTGAAGACAGTTTTTTGGGCATTTAATTTTTTTTTCTTCAATTCAACCTCTATGAAGCAAGGAAAGCTACACTGCAGACCCGCAGCGTGTAGTTCTCATAGGAGGACGATCATGTGCTGCCTATTCTGGAGCACAAAACAATGACAGACGGGAAGATCACAGAATCACAGAATGCTCTAGAAGAGAAGTTCTTCCTCACATAGAGGTGGAACTTCCTGTGTTTCAACTTGTACCCATTACCCCTTGTCCTGTCAGATCGGAGGTTGCAAAGCTTGTTGCATAGGAGTGCAAAACTGTGTAGGCTGGAGAGTGTAAACCTGCTGCCCCCGCAGCCCCGCTGCCACCAAGGCTGGGCCGTGAGTGTGTCCTGTCCCCGCACTGTGTGCAGCCTGGTGTGGGCATCGCCGGCAGCCGGGAACCCGAACCACGGAGCTCGGGAGTGAGCAGTGTCCTCATGCAGACCCGCTCCTGGGCTGCGCTCAGGTCACAGTGCTGAGCTGCATTTCCAGGCCCAGAATATCTTGGTTCTGTGCTGAATTCGGAATAGAGGCTGTTCTTTATTTAGGATTTGACTCTATGGTTTCAGCCACCAAGAGGTATGTGGGAAGATAATGTTCCACACCCCCACAAATATATGCCCATGGTCAACTTTATATGTATGGTTTAACTGAAAAAGTAACATTAATATTATTTACTTGCTTGTTAGCAGGACTGACCTATGAAGATATTTAAACTGAGAAAAGCTCCCAATTTAAATTCACAGATTTACACACAGATTTATTTCCAAGCTTATTAGATGAATGAGAACAGCAGTGTGAGAGAACTGCAAGTAGCACAGAGTCTTACATTAACTAATTAGAAAATGAGATAAAAGTCAATGCACTGTCACATACATCATCACTAGGATGCAAGAAAAGCTTATTCTGAACAATGTTTCTACCAGACGGGACATATTTTTTTTTTCTCCACAATAAGCTTACTTTTTTTTCCCCCCACAAACATCATTCAAGAGACCCTGCTGAGTTAGAATTGAGTTTAAATGTACTTCAGTGCAATCTGAACCCTGACTTTCCTTATGCTATAACCTATACACTCCTGGTTATTGCAGACTGGGTCAGTAAAGGTTTTTATTAGAAATCTCTGCTTTATTTTTTTCCTCTGACTGAATTAAAATGAAAGTGCCTCAGGAGTATGGTTGATGAGAAATCTGGAAAATGGCATTTTTAAAAGAGTCCAAGCAATATTTTTCTCAGAAAACAGCCACTGACTTTGCATCTTTTTAAAGAAAGTTTAAAGGTTACACAAAAGTGAAAGTCCATTTGGAATTCTGACTTATTGTTCTGGTTGATTGAAAGCCACGAGAACCACATTTTGCCAGCAGAATGAAAATAACAACCCTACTAATCTTTCGCTCTCCTTTTGATTTGTACCTGCAAGAGCAAATCTCACATGCAATTAATTTTATGGTACTCTCTCAAATATGGAAGAACTAATGACAAAGCAGAGTAGATGATATCTAGATAGATAACTAGTTCATCGCCAGAGGGTTAAGCCCATAGTGTCAGACTACAGCATTTTTTTTCAGGGGAAAAAAAAAACCTCTAATTTCAAATATCCCATTTTAGTGCCATTATTTTAACATTGTTGTAATTATCATTATTGTTTTTAATAATAACTATATACTCCTACTCAGCTATAGTAACACAGAAATTTATAATGCTTGCACAGTTTGTAAATATTTGCCTTAGAGACATGACATTTTGCCTTGAGCTAAGGTACAAAAATAAAACTGGGGAAGAAGATGATGAAAAGCAAGCAACAAACCAATATAGGTTTTAGATAAGTCACTCACAAGTGTTGCCATATTAGCATTATTCTGTCCTCTGAACTTGCTGGTCCATGGCACGGAGGTTAATTTTAAAACACATCATTATTTTAAAAACACATATGCAGGAGTTATTCTAAAAGCTTGCTCAACGTATTTTCTTGCAGCTAATGCAACTTATGATTCTTTTGAGTTTGAAAAATTCTTTGTCCCTCTCAAAGGCTGCTGTGCTGCTTGGGATCCTGCTCTGTAACAAACAGAATTTTATGAGCAAGACTTGATCAGTGCACCCTCAACTACTTCTGCTTTTTTGTTTTGTTTTGCTTTCCTCTGCTTTTCAAGAAAAGTACTAAAACAGAATTCCCTTACAGTAGATGAAGTGGTTTGCTAGACATCAAGATGCCACCTGTAATACGGAAATACTTCAGTGTTCTGGCTTCACGGCTGCTGCTGAAAGCACTTCTACTCAAATCCCTCACAACGCTGCTTTATTCTCCCTGCACGTTACAGATTCTTGTCTACGTGCTGGTTGTTGTGTTTCCCAAAGTGACATGGCAGTCTGCAGCAAACACCGACTTGTGTCTCGCTTGCTGCTTCCGCAGGGGACGGGTCCACGTGTAACCATGGCAATTCCTTCTCCAGCTGCTCCTGACGCAAGCAGAAGCGGTGACATGCCGGACACAAAGACTTACTGCAGTTTCCTTCTTGCCCTTTCTGTATTCCTAAGCAGGTTATTAGCAGTATTTTTAACAGTTTAATTGTCTGAATCATCCCACAGCTCTGCGAAATCCCAGGGAGTAGAATTTATGCTTTAATAGACCAGTTTTACTTCTTGTTTTTACCCAACTTCCTCAGGTGGGTGCACAGGCAACTAATATTTTTTGATTCCCTTTACATTTGGCATTTTGGTTCTTGCCAACCCGTTTTTCTGTAAAGTGTGTGTTTTTCTCATCCTGGTGAGAACCAGCCATGCCTACGGCACCCTCAGGACGCGATGCTTTCCACATCGCACAGGTGGCTTCCAGTTTCCTATTTCAGTCATCGTGGCCTCTTCAGTTATTAAGCTCATATGTCCCCACCCATCAAGCCTGAGAGCTCATTCCCAGTCCCGCTAGGCTGGAGCCGTCAGCAGGTCACCACACACTGGCCGCCGCCGGAGCGTTGCTCACTTCGCTCTGGAAACTTGGCGCCTTCCCTTCGCTGGTTCTGGGGGAGCAGCACAGCTCCCGCTCTCTGCTGAGCCCTGACGCCATAATAATAGCCTAAGTAGTCAGGATGGAAGTGCTCTATTTTCAGATTTTGGGAGAGGAAAAAGTGAACAAACAAGCAAACAACTGCACCTCAATATTGCATTTGATACCAGGCCATAACCACTGAAAATGGGCCTTTTTCTCTATTTATTCCACTTGGGTGAAAACAAAAACTACAACAGTAGTAGTTCAATATCCTATTACTTATCAAGCCTCTCAAAAAGAAAAGGATAGTACAAAATTATGCCCCCTTCCACAAAATCTTCTCCTGATATGCCTTTCATTACCCTTAAAAATCCTGCTTAGAAAATAGTCCTGAAATTACTGTTCATGTGTTCGTGTGATTCCAGGGCGAACCCTCCTATTTGAGCTGATCGCTGTCAGGGTCAGCTTGTATTTCAGCTGCTAAGAAATAAATAAGGAGGCCGAGAAAAGCTCTGCCAACGTTTTGCAGGGTGCTCTCAGTACCGCGGGCCTGCCTTTCATTAGCGTCTCAGGAGTTAAACATTAGTAAATGCAATCACCAGAGGAAAATTACTGGAACAAACATGACGAAACAGTTCTAGCCACCTGCTGCTCTGAGGAAGGGATTGTGCTTATCAAAAATTAAGGCACAAATTCAGTTTTAAAACACTGCCTTAGACGAAACAACCTGTGAGAACAGAAGGTATTGCTGCAGTTGTCACGTGTATGTTTGATCAAAATACAATATTCTTGTGGCAAATCAGAGCTATTCAAGGCATATTAGAGGAGATATCAAGCCTTGTGAGTACAATACTTCTGTACTCATACATGTTTGACCTTGTATGTAAAGTCCTTTTCCTGACCCATTTATAGGCGAGTTGCTGTTGATGAAACATCACGGTTTTGAAGCACAGATCACCAGTATGTGTGCAGGGCAGAATTAACTTTTGCATCTAGGACCCTGCGCTGAGGCGATGAGGAGTTGCAGAAAGCAGAGCAAAAGAGGGTTTGAGAAGCAGTTCTATACCTGCACAGATCAGTAGTCCAGATTTGCCAAGTACTATTGCAATACTTGTCTACAGCATGGCAGCTTACTATCTGCCATGGCTAAGGTACTGGGGTGGAGATACTGGGGTGGGCTAAGATACTGGAGAGAGGAATGGGAATAGGTGCCATGGGAGAGGGGCAGCAGCTCCATGCCTTCCGAGAACACTTCTGCGTAAATACCCCTCCATCCCACGCAGTCAGAGGCACAAAATAGTACCTCAGTACTACCCAAAATGTACTTAAAATGGAGAACTCTCTACCGCTTTATGTCCTTTGTTACTTATTGCTTTCACTGTGAGATAATCTAGATTTATTTCTCCATTTGCCTCTTGCAGAATATAGGACTTCTTTGAAGAAGAGGCTCTACCAGATCATTAGACTACATCATCGTATCAATTTTCCTCTAATTAAGAACTGCAGTTTGCTTTTTTATTGCTTGCATAGAAACTAGCTCTGCTCTCTGCAATCTGTCTTTATTCAGATTCTCCAGGAAGCCAATCCTTCCTGTGAAAAGTCTAGTGCTTATCTACTTCCAATGAAAAGGAAGGAACAGTGGCTTAAAAAAAAAAAAAAAAAAAAAAAAGCTTCTTGGAGAAGTTTAAACTCATTCCCAATTCAGCTTTCAACAAGAGAAGCATAAACTAGAATTTCCAGCCTTAAGGGCCAGCAAGCTCAAATGACAAACAGGGAACTGATGCAGGAGCACAGCTGATTTCTTGTTTGAGTTTGTATCGCTTGGTCAGCTACTTGCAGTTAGGGACATAGAGGTATGTGGTGTCTACAGTTCTATCCAGAGAAACTGTCCAACCTTTCAATATATGCACTGATAATTTGGACTAGGTACCTTGCACTGGAGTTCAGAAAGGTCACATGCTACCCAGTGCCTGTTATAACTTTTCCTTTTTTGCTTCAAGCGTTACCTGTCCTTTGTGTGGCTTTCGGAAATGTACGGTATAGACTGCAATAGATTTACTAGAGCTGTGGAGCAGATGTGTCTCTGTGAGTTGGGTCAAGTGCAGTTGTATGTGGTGTAAGATGACAATCTAGTAACACTTTGTCTGAATCCCTGGCCTTCTTTAGGTGGGCCTTTATCTTCACTGAGGCTGGCTTCAGTGAACTGAGTTCTTTGTGAACAGTAAGGGGTGAAAATAACACAGGTAAAACTAGTCTTGTGAAATTAAAATGGGCCGGGAAATTCTTAGAAAAGCCCAAGCCTTTCTGGTGTGTCTTCCCACCAGATTTCTCTTGGAAATCAAATGTAAAGTTCAAGTGATAACTGTGTTGAAGAAAAGGCTCCTCAAGTCTGGCTAGCTGAAATAACATGAAATAACAGGAGTAACAGGCAGACATGAAAGGACACCACTGACCGTTCAACTGAAACATACTACTTGGGAAGGGTTGAGAGCCTGAGGTATCCCCTTCTGTTGCTCTCTTCAAACACATCTACCAGGGAGTGCCGAGGAGTATTTACCTGGGACATGGTTTGGCCTTTAGACAGCTTGCAGGGCTCAGCACTTGGTGATATCTTGGTGTGTATCATGCAGCTTGTGGAGAAGTTACAGCTAAAACAGAGTTGTAGGGATAATCAAAAATACCTGTTCAGCAGTAATCCACTTAGTATTCCAATGTCCATGTTCCCTTCACACCCTCTAATCAGTGATCACTTAATGTTTGATTCACCAGCCAGCAAGTTGATTATAAGTTTTGTTGGCTTGCTGAACTGATTCAGTTTCAGCTATGATGTTATTTTAGGCAAGTTCTGTTTTGTGACTAGTAAAACAGCAAGGACTGTCTGCTGCAATTTCTTCTCTTGATTCCAGCTCTTACAATATGTATGGAGGATCGTACATAAGTACAGACCCACTTATGAATATTGATCCAAAAACAGTAATCAGTCATAAAATATTGATGGTTATTTATTTCTTTTGATCCAAGATATTTCAAAAAGAAGATGTCTTGTAGTCATTTTTGCTGGATACATTGAAGTCTACAGTAGAGGTGCAAAAGGATATGCATATTGAGGCCATTGCCAGAACTTTCCTTTTCTTTTTCCCCTAATCAAGTATTTTCTTTTCTCTGCACTGAACAGTTGGTAGAGATCTCACTTTACTGTTTTCCTGCATGTAGGACAACTCATCAGACAAAACAATGATTGCTCTGCACAACAAAAAAGTAAGCATTTTGAAAATTGCCTAATTTGGACTGAACACTAGAATCTCATTGATCTAATCCAATGTCACTTTCCAAAATGGAGTAAATAACAACAATTTCAGCACAAAGTTCATTAAAAGTTGTGGACGTCAGAAGTTCTTGTTCTGCCTTAAAAAACAGTATAAACAACCAACATTTTATGTCATTAAGTCTAGTTGGTTTTCAGCTAACGTTTTGAAGATGACCTCAGAGTTGGTCCTATTTTAGAAAGCACTATCACTAGTGATTATAAGGCCCCCAAAGCAAAATGTTGTTTCTTTGAAGCTTACATTTGCTATGCTTCAGGTGAAATATTTGCAGTATTTTTCAAAGGAAGATGTTATCAGTTTTGACAGCAGAAATAGGGACCAGACTATTGTAAAGTTGGTAAAATATCTCTTCCAGGTTTTCCAACACATGACTCTTCTTTCTCTGGAAGATTTCAGATGCTGAGGAAACAAGAAGCAACTGAATCAGAATTATTATCAACAGTAGAATTTACCAAAACCCAAAGTTTGGTATTGAGCTTTCTAGGCCAGCCATTGTGGTCAGATCTTATTTGGGAGAACACGTACATTTTACATTCTTCTTGAACTCCACATCATCAATGCAGATGTGTATGTCTCCAAACAATGACCATGACTTTAGTCAGTTGGAAGATTTATTAGCTGAATCAATAACTCTAGTGGACCATGACATGGAGCTTTGTTGACAGCCCTCACCAAGGGAAAAGGAATGATGGCGTTCTGTGAATTGAAAAGGTTACACAGAGATTTGCCCTTATTCTGTGTCTGAATCAGACCTAATTCTTCACTTCTCCTGCAGTTCAGCAGTGATCATTTCACATCTTTGATACAGGATTTTGTATCACTTCACCCTTTTGAACATCCTGATGATATGCAGGGACTTTTTTCTCATTCAAAATGTTTCCTGTCAATAGAACAGACCTTAAAAAGATCTAAAATAGATGTATTCAACTTCTCAGTCAGAACTTCTGTCCATCTGCCAGTCTTGAAGTGTCTGAATGTCCAAACCCAATGACTTGGCACAGGTCTATATGCCAGACCTATTTATAGGAAGGTGTTGGCAGAAGTTAGATCTGGACTGTGAAATCACCCTTCCTTCACTGGTTCATTTTATGACTTCTGCTCCAAAGCACATTCTTAGAGGGCATTCACCATAGGGATGTCCTTTTTACCAACACCAGATGCATGCAGTGATTTGGGATATTATTTGCTTACCTGTAACTGCTTGATTGCTATGAGGATGACTGGGTTGCCCATTAACAGAATCATGTGTGTTGTTTATTTAAGGATCAGTGAAGGGCAGTAATACAACAAATATTGCCCATGGGATTACTGGGACTGCACAGACTCTCATTGCATCCTCACATTGTTGACTTGCTGAGCCACTGCAATCACCGTCACCAAACCTGCGTATCTAGCTGCGCGAAGGCCGGGAGCGGGAAGTCAAGTGTGTCCTGGACAGACCCAGAGAAGGGCTGCCCAACGTCTCAGTGCCTCAGCTGCTGGCAGGCTTTTGTCTCTGGCAGGAGACTGCGTTATTGAACAGCAGTAACCTCATCAGAAACAGTGCCCTTCTTTAGGATAACCTGGATAATAATAAACCTCACGCTACCGAGTTACTTAGAGCAGACAGTGAAGCTGGTCCCTGGTCCTCATTTCTTTGACATCTTGTCGTAGCCTCAGGTTGCTGTCCTGCTTGTCCTCCAGGCTTGTCTCCCAGTTCCATCCATGTGAAATGTAAGCCAAAATCTCCAGCACTCTTGGAAATAAAATACAATTATAATGCTCTAATAATAATATTATGAAATATTTAATAATTAAAAATAAGTAGGTTCATTTCTACTGCTGCTGGGATATGAGTGTTCTGACATGAGCTGCATGTGGCTGCTGCTCAACCCAAGTGCTCTGTGTCCCACTCCATCCTTTATCACACTTAGATACCCTGCATGGCCTTTATGAGATGCTGGGAAGAAACAAATGGCCACAATATTTATGAGATTTATTTATAAATATAGTATCCTAGGAGGCATGGCTTATTAAGTAGTATGACTGATGAGGTTATCTGAGTCGGAATAGAAACAGGCTAAGGAATTCTGTGTAATGTGAGGAGCCTCTTTTAGAGGAGAAGGAGTTTGCTAGTTCAGGGGAGGGAATGAGCCGGCAAACCAGGGGGATAGTGTTTTTTCTTTTGATATCCATGCTGCCTTGTGCCAGAAACAGGTTTTCAATATTATTTCTGCATAAACATCAAGAGGTTAGGATAGCCAGGAGTATATATTTCCTTAGTATATGAATGAGATGATTAGAGGGAGTTTCGTAAAAACATATTTCAATTCAGTATTCCATGTGCAATGGAAAAGCTGAACAACTCCTTGTTTGGGAGAAGGTTTTAAATTTTATTTATGTTGTTTAAAGGCAACCCTGTGAGGATGCTGCTGTGTGAATAGGGCACTTCTTTCAGTAACATCTTTGCAGTTGTGTCCGCGGAGCAGCATTTTGGGAGGGCAGTTGTCCAGGGGCTCTGCGTTTACCACGGCTTTCTAACAGAAAGCTCAAGGGAGGTCTTGCTGGGAACAGGAGGGACTTTCTAGGGAGGTTATTGAGGCTAATTCATTTTGTTCTTCTATCTTTCACAACTTAGTTCCCAATTCTGCAATGAACTAATTAGTCTTTTAGTGGCTTAAAAAAAATGTTCTTGACTATTTGCATGACTGACTTTTTGTACTAATGAATGAGTCAAAGTGATCTGACTAACAGATGGCTTTCTCAGAGCAATTTTATATTTGTGACTGGCATAATCTTCGAGTGCCTGCCAGCTTGGTCCCAAGATCTGCAGTGTGCATTTACTCAGCTGTAAAGCCTCATTTACAGGATTTATTGGCACACAGCGGGAAGTGCTCCTTGGGAGATACAAACCAAAACCTGTCTGCAAGCAGGAAAGGGCAGAAGGAGAATTCTAAAAATATTGATAAACATCTATACTTTTCATGACCACACTTACTTCAGTACGTCCCCTTAGCTAAAATCATCAGATATGCAGGAATATTTACATTGTGAATAAGGTCACCAGACCTCAGACTGCTAATGGATTGTAGGTGATTTATAAGAAAATATGAAGGTGAAGACTTCATTTATTTTGGTTCAGTCATGGTTGTTTCTTAGCAACTTGAATATTTTTTGTCAAGTGCTGCTGCAAGTTCATAAAATATGCAGTAAGTGTATTTGTTTCTCTCTCTTTTCTGCCTACCGGGCTGTTATAAGTCAAACTTGTTTGCATGCTGCCCTCTAATGCACCCTTCACGTGGGTGTTACGCTTGATTCATTAAGCAACTGAGAAACTGTTAACAGAATCTTTGAAAGATTTACACTTCTCATACTGAGACTGAGTATATCAAAATGATGTGTAATCATTGTAAGACTCCGAATCACAGCAGAATAATGGTTTTCTTCAGAATCATCTCATATTGCTATTTGCAGCAAAAGGTGGAATAGCCATGATTACGATTAGACCATTGGAGGTGACTGGATACAGCTCTGCAATCTGAGGATCCAAAATTAACCTAAGCCCAGAAGGACAATAGTAGGCACTAACAAAAGATCAGAGTAATCAAGACAACAGAGAATAGGGTGTTGTTATTAGGCTGTGAATTCAGCAAGGAGAAGCTAAGATCCTTTGATAAAACATTTAGTGCTGAGTCCCTATAACAGGATGTGCTGAATCACTCATTAATGCGAGCAGTGAGAAAGTGGGGAGCTTGATAGCTGCTATATGCAGCAGAAATGTCTTGTTGATTGTAGGCACAGAAGCAGGTTAAGTGCTTGGTGTATGTATTAAACAGAAAAGCACTGTGCCCAGTTGACAGCTCTGTTTAATGCGTTTGTTAGACACATATAAAAACACAGTCCAAAAATACATGCTGAAGTAGAAGTTGCTGTGATATTGATAGAAAGGCCATTCTCAAACTCCCAAAGCTTAAAAGTATATAGTCACCTATATTTTATTTTGAAGAATAATTTGTATAACAACTTGAATCATCAGTGTACTGAACCAACACTAACAGATCAATACAGCTTCCTGCAGGTGGCATCCATGAGAAGTGAGTGTGGGAGAAATACCACTGTTTATAGGGGACCTGACACAAGGGGATTTGTTTTCCAGGTCAAAAACATACCAGGGACAGAGCCATAGCTGAAATTCAGGTGTTCATGAGTCACTGTTCAGGTACAGTACTCCAGTTGCTCTGTTTCTTTCCAAAATATTTATAAACAGATGTTCATTAACTTTTGCCTAATTGATCCCACATTCCCATAGTGCTAGAGGGTGTGTAACAAGTACAGGAGCCACCCGGGAAATGGTGGCATTCGCAGTGCTCCCCCTCTGGAGCCCATCCGAGAGGCTTCTGGACACGCCGTGGCGTTTGGATGCGTAGGAGATGCAGCATTACAGCTGTCAGAACTAAACTCATAGCTCTGCACCGCACCGGTTCAGGCTGTATAGATGGAGCAGCTCACGTTTGTACCAGGCCAGAGGCACAGAGCTTTGCTGAGCTAGGCCCAGCCTGGGGATTTAAGAGGCCTTATACACAGCATTGAAATGATTAACTAAGGTGTGTGTCATCTGGAGCACACAGCACTGAGATACAGGTCTAAATCCCTACAAAACAGAGGTACCTTACAAGGGGGAGGGTTGCAATAATCGACACCTAGATCAGGAAGGTGCTCTTTTATTTAACAATTATTCAATCAATGCACAAACATCTCCTGGAGGAGAGGGGGGAACTCAGGATGCCTCTGCTCTGGGTGAACACCATAACCCAAATATACGAGAAGCTGCTGGATGCATATCCTCTATCCCAGTGAACACTGGAGATTTAGTGGAGAGTGTGATGTGTTAAAATGGAGAAGAGCCCACTCTGTGCTGGCACTTTGGACATTTTTCATCTATAAGTTGGAATAGGTGAGTTCAGGTTTTCACAAGTGGAAAAGGGAACCAAGCCCAATTCTCACGCAACCTGGGGACGTGCTCTGTGCCTTGAACAACTACATAAAAGAAGAGCATTAGCATCTCCCTCTTGGGTGCTGTTCTTTAAACAAAACCATTTGCCTTTTGAGGTGTGAGGTAGGCAGGCTGTGGACATGTATAATGGCTTGAGATCCTAAGGGGGCTATACATGAGATTACATAGTTTGATGTTTCTCCTTGGCTGGAGGAAAGTCATTCAGCAGTGATCAAACTGGAGAACTCTGGTGCACACAGGAGAGCAAAACTGAGGAGATTCCACTGGTGGGAGTGGAGTAAATAAGAGATTTTGAATGAAAGGAACAGATAGCTTCCTTTGGGGGAAAAAATCTATCCTCCATCTTTCATACTTCTCTTTGATGTTGGAAGAAATTGTAATAAAATACTTACCACATAGATAAACTTTTAAATTAAGTTATAGTTTACTGTTCTAAACATTGTTTACTTTTCTAAACACTTCATTAAAATCACTAGCAGACAAAGTGATCGTGTTTGACAACAAATACTTGCATTCAACCTAAGACTCATGATTTAGATGAGAAACATAAATGAAAAAGAGAAGAAAATCCATTTTTTTGTGCTAGAGACCTGTCAAGAAGTTCAGAAGGAATTTCCTCTTCTATTGGTCTTTTAAGTAAACGGGTTTCTTCAGACAGCATCTCTGCTCTACTGTCTTCCATAGCAGTTAACCTGTTCTCATAAAAAAATCAAGATTTGTTCTTCCTGGCTCTCCATCACCACACAGGAAACTCCCATTTCCAGGCAAAATTAAGACCAAAGAAACTCAGTACAGACCTCACCTGTGATCAGGATTCTCAAATGATGTGTGGCAGATCAGGGCCTGCCCTGTCCAGCTTAGACCAAAGGCTTGAACCTGCGTAACTCACACCTGAGAACAAGGGGGCTTTTTCGTATCTCCCGTCTTGCAGTGTAAATATTACTCAAGGTGAATCTCTTCTCATGTCAAGGGAGTAGCCTTCATCTTCAAAAAAGAACACCACTGAAGAGGAAAACAAAATGAAAAAGAAATATATATGCAAACTTTGCATTTTGAGCCCTAAACACAACTTCTGATATCTGGCAAACCTCAAAAAAGGACATTTGTCATAGTTATGTTTTGTTTGAATAACGTCATCTGGAAGAATCAGGCTATTTGCAGTCATCCAGAGATTCATTTTTCTTTATTTCTGGCCACCTGCAAAACTTGCTTTTTTCAATGTGCTCAGTGCCTGAATCTTAGCAAATGACTCATCTTTGTTTGATGCATTTATTTTGCATGCTGCATCTTTTGAAACCATCCATTTCACAGAAATTGTGTGTAATATTTCAATCCAATTTTGCATGCTTGAAAAAAAGGCTAGAGAAAAATGCAGCGCAAGCTGCAAAAGACGCATTCCTGAAGATAAAATAAATAAATTGATAAATAAATCAAAGGAATGGTGAAAGCTGTCATCTGAAAAGTACAAATTTCAGATTGTCAGGCTGAGGAGCATCAAAGAGGAAGCAGTTTGAGAATATTTTGCTAAAACTGCCCTTCCATGATCGGGCTGGCGTCAGACTGACTGAGAGAAGGCGTCGTGATGCAGCATGGCATGGCTTCCAAAACACACCAGTGCTATGGGACTACAGAGTAGAAACATCTTGTATCTTAATACTAACAGCATTCACTGTAATGGCATTAAAATCCTAAGGGTGTTCCGGGAAGAAAACGTGAACAGCAATGTACGTGGCTGCCAGGGGCACCTAAGACAGTTAAGAAGTAAGATATGTTACCATAATACGTACAAATGCCTTGCTCTGTGGCTGTTTTTTTTCAAAACTGGATACTGTCTTTTGGATATTGAACTAAGGAAATCACAAATGGTTCTTGATTATAAAATGGGCATCATTTTATGAAGAGTGGGGCCCTTTTATGAAATCTAGAATAAGAAACACTTAAAATGCTGGTGCATACTAAAACATCAGATGTTGGAGGACTAATTTACCTGGTCTGCCTTGAATATGCCACCGCATTTTACTGATCTGTAGTCCTAGTACTCACATGCATTTTCTCTGAGGAAATAAATCTGAAATGTTTTAAATGAAATACATCAGAAGCTTTTATAGGTATGAATCGTTTTTTTGATTAGCATTCCTTTTGGCCTTTGGATTTTTTCTCTAGTGCCTTTTCAGCTTTTAAGTTCTTAAAAGTGACTAAATGGAGAGATTATAACATTCAAACAGCCCTTAATGTTCAGATTTGTATTAATATTATGGAAAGTATTTATATTAATGAGCTGAAAGCACATACTCATTCACTGGTTTCTACTTGTTCCGAGGGCACTGAAGGAATCCTGAAATTTGACCTACCCAAAGAATTTAAGTGCCAAAGACTGATGAATAAGCAGCAGCTTGACCTTTTGCAATCTACCTTCTTAACTCTCTTATACATTTTATATTAGTATTTTATTTTTATTTACACTTATATTTATATTATTTATATCTTAATAATCACCAGTAATGATTTATGGACTGGTGATTAATAACAAATTATGTAAATCTTTGTAACTGAATAAACTTTTGGGATGAAAGAAAGGGAGCTTAGCCTAATTTCTGCTGTACAACATAGTTTTTATAGCATCAAATTCTAGACTGACCCCAGGAAATCTTATCTACAAACTCTCTAACTTGTCCTTCTCGACTCAGAAAGCAACAGAACAAATATAATACCCTGGGATCCAACGTAAACTCTCAAGTCATTCTTTCGGACATGTTCTCATCAGGTCAGGCATTTTTTTTGGTTTTGATTGATTCATGAAAACCTTTGTGTAGGATTCACAGTCACATGTAAACATTAGATTCCCTCTTGATGCTGGAAAATTGCAGTTTCAACTTGCCTTATGGTAGCAATTTTCTTGGAATCAACAGTTTCTTAGGGCACTGCTGGAAAGGTACATGAAAGACTTGTCTCTCCCATTGTCAGTCTATATGAGTATGACAGAAATAATTGTTAACTGTTCATCTATCATTCAGTTCTCTCACTCCAATAGGAAGAAGGCTTAGCAATATTTTAGGATGCTTTAATATGGAAGCTGCTTCTGAGTTTGCCCGGATTTTGGAGGCTATTACTACATGCGGTTTTGCCACGAAGTAACAGAGTTTTATTTCTGTGGTTTCTGAAGTATTTTGGAGAGGATAGTGGCTGCAAAACTGGTGATACTGGCACACAGGGTTCCTGATGCATATTTAGGTATGCATGGTTATGCATATATGGTCCAGTTACAGTTATAGGGACAAAGAATTGCATGGGCTTTCCCTTTCCAGATCATATAATAACCCCACACTTAACAAAACACAGCGACCATACGGACAATAATTTACCTGACAAATATATGCAGAAAAAAAGCTGGCATCTCTGACCCATCAAGTCTTTACAGATGACCAGCTAGGGCAATACCCCAAACGGGCAGAAGGTCCTGCAGGAGGGGAGTATTTAGGTATGATGCAGATAAGGCAATTGTGGTTGTGGGGCACAAAGTGAGAAACTGGATCCAAGCAGAACAGAGGTGACACTTTTTCCAAAATCAGAGATGTCACCTCCCTCACGAATTGGACTGCCAACTAAGGAAGCAATAAGAATATTAGCAATCTGCCTAATGTGTTAAGAACTATCCCTGTGCTCCAAGATGTTTTCATTCTTTGCTCAATTAGCACTGGAAGTAGAATGAGCAAGAAAAAAAAACCTAGCACCAATTTCTGCTGGACTGAAGCAGATGAATTAAAATGTCCAGGATTGTCTAAATATAGATATAATGTGAATTACTTCTGTTTGAAATCTAAGATGAGGCAAGCTGTGCAAGGTGAAATTCTGCTAGCTCTTTTGTATGTCTTGGCATTCCCTAAGATTTACTTGCCACATGAGAATTTAGAAATAAACTCGTGTGTTTACTCAGAAATAAACATGAGTGACATCGTGTTTTTTCCTTTGGTGACTGTGTAAAACACTTCTTTCTCACTTATTTCTTTTTGATTTGCCTGTCTTTTAAAAACTTCAGGAGGTGCAAACCTTTTTATAAGAATTTAATGTGACTGAAAGAGCCTTACCTGTCTTAGCTCTCTTTTGTGGTTCCTTTAAATCCTTGAGGAAAGTCTGAAGATCTGCAGCCTCCAGTTTGAAGAACACTCCTCTAGGTCATTTCTCTGCAGTGCTACAGCTAGATTCTAGCAGAAAAGCCAATCATAGTAGTGTCTACACGCAGTGCATCCAAGCATAGAGAGCCCCAAGCTTCCTCTGGGCGCTGGGTACGACGGTGCAGGTGCTTCCCCAGTGCTCAGTAGCACAGTGGAGTTACAGGGCACGTGATGAAACGCAGGGCCCCTCAGCCGGGCTCATCAGCTCAGGAGAGCGGCGACAGCTCCGCTGCTTCCCGGCCCAGCCAACTGCAGTGCGCTCGCATTGCACTGCGACGAGGCAGGACTGCCCAGGCACCAGAGAGGGACACAGTCATGAAATTAGTGCTACGTGATTCAGAGAATGTGCATTTGTAGTTCTGTCTTCAGAGAGCACCTACTTCTCTCCTGGCTACATAAAGAACAAACCCTCATCTGAAGCGCACCGTATACCAGGTCTAAAGCAGTCACTCTGACTATCACCTGTTCTCAGCAAACCAAAATCCACTGGTGGTATATTATTTTTCCACAGGATGGGATGTAAGCATACAAAAAAATTCACACAAGTTCTCCCCTACGATACATACTCCAAAACTAGACGGTATCCTTAAATAATGAATGTTATTTAGCAGTAGAGTTATGCTGGCTCTCACTGCAAACATGCATTTCTATTAAAAGACAGTAACAGATTCCTTTGGCCACATTTAAATGTGTTGAAACTGCCATACAAGCAGTATGATGACATGGAATATTACACTGCTACCAACCTCTGGAGGTGAGAGGTCCAGCAGAGATGGAGGTATGTGCAGGATCATGCAAGACCTACTCTTCAAACCATACAGCTGTAACTGCAGGTAATGAAGGTGCCCTCAAAATAACATCAGAAAGATACTTCCTAAAATTAAACGGAAATGAAAGGAAGATATTTTGATAACTGATACTAAATAAAAAACATCTTGCTATTAAATGCCATTAAGAAATAATACTCAGCTTTCGCCTTGAAATAAACGTTTTTATTCGAGATGGAGCGTTGGATTAGCTTTATGGCTCTTTTCTTGGAAACGAAATATGTCAATCAAATAACCAGGTCTCATTTTCAAAACAATTGCTTACCAGGACACAGCTTAAGGATTGTGCTACACCTGACAGATTTACAATAACCATACTTGTTATGTCTTGATAAAACATTATTCTTTACCATTCAGCTTTCATGCACCTGTTTTAAACACAAATGTTGTTCTCATGTTGCGTTTAACAAGTTCACATACTCAAAAACATTCTCGTAAGAATTGTTTTGTAAGTTGAGAGACAACACGGAAATTGTAACATTAATGATAAAATTACTGTTGTCATCCTTGCAGGCTACTACCCTTCCAAGTGAATATCCCCTCTGAAGATAGCCAAGGATGGAGGGACAAACTTAGCGCTTAGTGCAACTCTGCAGACATCAAAAAGAAGGGCTTGGAATTTCTTTTTTTTTTGTAAAAAAGAAAACTTCATTGGAAGGTTAATGGAAATTAAGCTTTTAATCTAGTTTAGATTTTAAAAAGGCAATTTATCCTTTATCACTGGGTAAAAATGAGTTTTCCAAAGTATTAATGAATTTCTGCCTCATCAATGCTTTGAAGTTTTGATACCATTCTATCAGCTTTCTTCTCCTCTGAATCTTTTCTTGTAAGCTCTTTTTTTTTTCTTCCTCTAAAAGAGAAGGAAGCTCTTTCCAGTCTTTAATAAAGATAAATGGAGCCCCCATGGTCTTTAGTAATCGCAATGGAGCACTGTGATACACTGATGAATTTCCACAGTCACCTGGTGTCATTACATCTTCTACAACTGGCACAGATGCATACGAACAAGCTTCATATATTCTATAGCATTCTGTATTTATGCCCACCGGACACAATGTCAGATCACTCTGCAGCAAAGCATCTTGGTAATTTCTGAAACTTTCATTTGTTTCTTGAGGCTGCCACCTAGGAAAACAAAGGGATTGAAAATTAACAGTTTTCAACAGGCATAAATACATTATAACTAAAGGGAAAATTATGAACATATGAATGCCAGCATTTACACACACAAAATCACTTAGCTTTTCTTTTTAAACTTAAGTATTATTATATAGTCTTCTAAAATATTTATTAAAAATATTTCAGAAACAGACATGTTGGGAGATACAGGATGGACTTTTTGATGAAACTGTTTTGCCCCAATGTTTTAAATCAGGAGAGGTTTACTCTTCAAAAACCCAACACAACGTGGTCTATTACTTCACCCCTCTGCCTAGAGTGCCCTGGAGCTTCTGTGGCACAGTTTATGGCCCAGATAAAATCTGAGTTTCTTCATCAGCACAGCCAAGGTCTTCTTCAGCACTACTGTGCCTATTACCAAACATTTGACAGGTTTGGTTTGCAAAAATTAATAAATACAATCAGAACATTACACCTAATAGTCAAAAGGACTGACTATTTAATTGAAACAAAAGATTAAATCCACTCTTTTCTATATGACTAAACAAAGCACAGTTGTCTCTTCTTCTGGTAGGTCACTAACAAGCACAGGTGCAAGACAAGTATTTTTTCTCCCACCATAAGTAAATGTGTTTAAGAGCAAATGACTGTCTTCATATAGTTAGTAGACACATAACTTTTTTTATGTATTTAAAATTATACATTCTGAAAGATATTGCAAGATCAAGGCTGTTAAGTTACTGACAATCTACACAAAAAGACTCTGCAGCATTCTCCATTTCATTTATGGCTGTTTATCTCTACTATTTTTTCAAACACTAAAGAAAAGGTTAGTAACAATGAATGAGGAAAGAAAGTCAAGAGTGTTTTCATGAAGTAAATCAAACCACTTACTGTTCTCTAGCTGCAATCCAGCAAAGTTTATCAAGCCCATCCTGTTTCAGAATTTCCAGTAGGGTTTCCCTAGAAGAGTTTTTATAAATTGTTCCTAAAAAATTGCACAGATATGATCTTGGACTATGCAGCATTGCCCAGCTGGGTTCTACAACTGGAAAATTTCTGTAGCTGTAATGAGAACATATCCATTAGATAATGATATGCTTTATGTCAGAGAAAAAACATTTTGCCAGGTTAATGGTTACTGCAGAGTCAACATCTCAGCAACCTCAATCTCTGAACATGTCTCTCAGCTGCAAATAACCATTGGTAGCCTCTCAAAGGAACATTTCACTTTGATCTTTGTGGACTACATCCACTAATCTTCTCACTACCCCTAAATCACTCATTTTCATTGTTACAACAGTCAGTGGAATACAGCTTTAGCTGAGAAGTTGGTACAAACCTTGTCATTGTTCTAGTTTCCTTATAACTGAACTAATCTTGTTTCTTCTTGCTTCTGTGAGGAAGCAGTGAAATAAGCTTAGGCTACTGGAGAACTGAGTCTTACTGCACCCCTACACCACATCAGTTACAGAAAGGGGGCAGAGGCAATTTCTTCTTATGAACCACAAAGAAAAAAAACACAAAAACGTTATCGCCTGCACTAAGCCCTGAACAAGCACTACTTGAAACCTGATTATATAAAAATTTTGAAACCCCATGTTATATCAGTAGTTACAACAAATGCTGAGAACAGATCTACTAAATGAAAAAATAAACAAAAAACGCTACTAAGCAATGGTTCAATTTTCATAGAGTTCCCTAAACCTCAGAATTTTCATGTACTATTTTAAATTCAGAATGTAATTTCTAAATATTCTAATGTTTGATTTAAAAAATTGAATAGAGGCATGTTCCACAATTTACAATCATTCTGGCAAGCGCAGTAATATCCAGGGGTATTTTCCATTCCTCACACATGCACAACAAGCAAGTCTCAAATATACTTTGTGTCTAGGGCACTTACGTAGCTACTCCCAAAGGCCACTGGAAAATATCTTCTTCGTTAGCCAGTGGATAGTCATACGTTACAAACAGCAGACTCACAAACCCTCCGTTTCTTTTCAGGTATGGCTGTATCCACTCGTTGTGGCACTGCTCATTTCCGAGCAGCACAACGGCGACGTGCTGGATCCGGCGAGCCTGAACCAGGGTCTGGGCGTAGAGCAGCCACTGAGTGGCATGGGCCACCTTGGCCTCTTCCCTGCCATTCAGAACCAGCACCACATGCTCAGCTTCCACGGAGAAGTAGCCAGGCACCACAGATGGGCCAGTGATGAAGCTGTGAAAACCAAAATACAAAGACCGAATGCCTTTACCACAAATTATTAAATTATCTCTTCCTCTAAGGATCTTAATTACACAGCCTGTATGCTAGGGACTTTTTCTTCTATGAAGCAAATGCAATTCACTCTCATGCAACTGTGTAACAATTCCTGTTGTTAATGTCTACAGTTATAGCACAGGAGCAAAGTTTGCCTTCAGTTTTACTCTGAAAAACAAGGAGATACAGACTTAAATGGAAATAGGGTATTTTGTCAAGAAATAAAAATTAATACCATATTCAAATAGTGGATAAAACAATCTACTTAAAAAAAGAATGTGTTCATGAAATGACAAACTTATTATTCCTTCCAGAAATAGCCAAGAAAAGATTGTACAAGAAGACCCCTCAAAAACCTGCAACAGCATACTAAGAGACACTCTTATGAGAAGGAGTTGTTTGGATGGCTTGATGTTATTACAGGTCTTTTGTGTAATTCGGGGTAAGTCAGGGCTAGACCAGCAAAAAGACTGAGTAACCTGATTCTGGTGTAGAATCTCTTAATATAGAGGTATTCATCTAAAGTTAAACTCATGTTGCTTCTATAACCTGGATCAAATTCCAGGCTTTGATACAAGCACAAACATTTTCATTTTTCAATGCACTTTATTCTATCAGAGGCATTTCAGTCATAGAACAAAATCTTAAATGCCATTATTAATGCACTGTCATGAAGTAACCAGTGTTTGCTGCTTGCCGCTTCAGGAAACTACTATGTTAAGAACACTGAACTCAAAGCATTAGTGATTACACAACTTGGAGGTAAAAAGAGTGATGGGGGAAAAAATGCAAGTTTTTTTTTAAGGAATCTATGAAGTGTTAGTTTCTTTTACGTCTTCTGCATTACTACGGGCTTTCAACTTCCAGTTAAACTTAACACACATGCTTATTTTAAATTAAACATGGAGTGACTATGTTTATAGTTAGTTTCAGTTCAAGGATAAATATGCCTGGTAAGGAAAAGAAAATGCACAGCAAAAGCAGAAGAAATGCCTCCCGTGAGGATACCTGAAATAGATCAGTCTTATGCAAGTGTATTCTAAACCTGAGCTAAGCTGACAATCACTCTGAGCCAGAACCCTATTGTTCTGAGACAAGGCTCAGGAGACCTCTGACTCAGGCCCTAGACTTTAAAAACTTGAATATAAGTCAAGTCAAGACTTAAAGTCAAGGCAGGAAGGCTGCAGTGTTAAAAGAGGGCGTGACTTTAAGAAGAACAGAAACTTGGGCATGTCATTACTTAATGGTATGAATGATGACTCTATGCTATCCTCCTGCATGAGGAAAGAGAAGGATGAGGCATGTCAACAAGACGGAGTCACCTCTTCTCAGTGGTGCCCAGAGACAGGACAAGGAGCAGTGGATTCAAAATGAAACACAGGAAATTCCATCCGAGCAGAACCCTTCGCTACGAAGGTGGCGGGATGCTGGACAAGTTGCCCAGAGAAGTTGTTGGACCTCCATCTCCAGGAATATCCAGCATATCTGGGCACTTGCTCCAGCTGACCCTCTTCAAGCAAGGCATCGAACCAGATGATCACCAGAGGTCCCTTTCAACCCCAAATATTTTGTGACTCCATCAGACAAGAGGTCAACAGTTCCAGAAAACAATTTTTCTATCAGTAAGCAGCCAAATTGCTTACAAAAAGATCTACCAAATAAATTTGCTAATTTGACTAGAAAATGGAACTCCAGATGTTTAATTTATAAAGACTAATCCCTAAAAAGGTGAATAGATTTGTATGTTTGTAGCAGCCTGTCAAATTATAACATCTGCTATGTTAGTAACCATTATAAACTTTCCTTTTTTTTTTTAAAAGGAGCTGGTGACCAAGCTGAAGTTAAAAGTAAGAAAAAACTCCTCAAGTAACAGAACACTATAAAACTAAGGAATTTCCAATTGAAGATATTTAAAAAATGGAATTTTGAGGAGATAGATAATGCATCTATGTATTTTTTTTTAATACTCCTTAAGTTTCCAACATAGAGATTAAAGTAAACACAAAGTAAACAGATATCGTGCAGCTAGTACCTGAAATGCGTTTTTCCTATATTTTGGCTTCCTTCTCTCCATTGTGCAGTTACATCAGCTGGCTCAAGGGGCCCTTCGAAAACATGTTGCCAGAGGTAAAGACCTACATAAATGGTAGAGATACGATGGAGAATTTGAATGCACGCATTATGTATTTTGCCTAGTTAACATTTTCTGCAAAGCATTTTTTTGGGGGAGATTTAAAAAAAATCATATAATAATTTAAGAATTTGACAAAGAAATGTCAGAGCTTCCTAAATAAAATGGACTTTGCTCACCAAATTATATATGATTTGGAAGTAGTTAAGATGGCATTTTCACACACATCTAAAAGGACTCTCTGGAAGTGAGGATAGTCTGTATGAAGACACATCACACCACCACTTATGTTAGTATCTCTTTTTGTTACATATAGCACTTAAAAAGGAGCAAATAATAACCAGCACTTTATTGAGCAAAATAAAGCTTTAAAAGCTCCTCTGAAATGCATAGATTTTTTAGGATGTGTTTGGTAATGCCAAATAGCAGTTAAACTCAAGCTGAAAATTTTGCATTTTCAGAAAAGCTGATGAACAATGAAGTGTCTTTGGCAGTTGTCAAAGAGGCCGGGAGGAACCCCAGTTTTTCAGCAGTGGTAGTGTATTACTGTATACAGGATGCCTTATTCCCCACTGCACAATGCTTTATTTCACAAGGCATAGAAATGGCGGGGAAAAAAAGATATTATTTGATTTAGATGCTGAAGAAGCCTCTATGTATGTTATATTGCATGCCAGACTCAATTTAGAATGTAACAGCATTTGCCTGCCATTTGTGCCACTTTGACAAATGTAAAAAACAGACTTTAAGAAAACTGATGTTAAGAACTACTACCTAAATGTTGTTACATTGGTGTTAACACAACTTTGCACACGCTACCGCTTCCCCAAAGCTTTCCATCTGCAGGCACCACCTCAGTCCCACACAATTACAGGCACATAAACAGAGAAGGATGGAGAACAGCAACACACAAAGGAAGGGCAATGGGGCAGCAAGCGGCTGCCAGGCGTACGACACTGGCTGCAGGGCTTACCCAGGGCGGCCTTGCCCCACACGTGCACGCGGAGGCGGCCGAGCGCCGCGCCGGGCCTCGCGTCGCGCACCCGCTGCCGCAGGGCCTCGTGGCGGCGCCGCGCGGCCGCCTGCTCGTCGCGCTCCTCGGCCTCCCAGGGGTTCCACTCCTGGCCCGCGGCGACATGTTCTGCACCGGGGACACACGCACGCGCTCACCGCGCTGCTCGCGCCGAACGGCCCGGCCCAAACGCGCCCGTTCGCCGCGGAGAGGGGGGAAGCGCCAGCGCGGCTCCGCGGGCAGGGCCCCAAGCGCAAACCCGGGCCCGGCTTGGCTGTTTTCCCGCAAGCTCCAGGGCAGAGTTCGGTGCCTGACGCGGCTGAAGGGAGCGGGGAGGCGGCGCAGCCCCGCTGTCACCCCGCCGCCATCACCAAGCAGCCCCGCTGTCCCCCGCCGCCATCACCGCGGGGCCGCGCGGTGAAATGGCAGCCGGGGAGGCCGCGCCGCGCGGGGCAGGGGCGCCGCCAGGGAGCCGGTAG
>VWPW01009888.1:273826-361694 GCA_013389825.1 Crypturellus undulatus | reverse complement strand
GCGGCCCTGGCGGCCTCGCCGCGGAGCTGGGGGCGCCGCAGCCGCCCGCCCTCGTTCCCGCCGTCGGGCTGCGGTGCCGGGGCGCGGCGGCGAGGGCAGGGGCTGCGCTGAAGTCTGCGGTTACCCCTTGGGCACCGCGAGGGGTTGGCAGCCGAGCCGGAGCCGGAGCCCCAGCTCTTGTCTCCCTGCGCTGCGGTGCCAAACAGGTTTTGGGCCGTTGGTCCGTTCTTTCAGAAAATCGGTGTGAGGGGTTTGCTAGGCTTCTTCCAATCTAATCCTAGGTACATCTCTCAGGCAAGCCAAAAGCATAGCGACCTTAGCATGCTCTAAATACAGTCTGCTATAACACAGATTTATATGTAACCCTGCAGCCTGCTCTGCTTTTTTTCTTGTTTTTTTCTTTACCACTAAACTTGGCTCTGACACTGGTCTAAAATTTATTCTGTAGGCCTCTGCTTGCTCCAGACCAAGATACAACATTTTGCCGTAGCAAAACTAATGAAATAGGCTCACAGCTAGTGCACTGCCTGCCCTAAGTCCCTCTTACTGACCTCTGCATTCACGACCCAGCGTGGCAGCAGCGGTCACCTTGTTGTGGCCTCCCTTCCTGGATGTCTGCCTTGGCCTCGCGCACCGCGGTCAGCACAGATGCTAGTCCCACGGGTAGCCCTGTTGTGAATCCTGGCATTTAAAATCCAAGTATAATCCAGGTGGCTCTTGTCAGCACTAGAGGCGATCTGTTGTAAAGTGAGTGTCATATGCTTGTTCCTGCTTTGCATCATGACCACTTAAGTTCGGTTAAAGTCTAATTTCATGGAAAGAGTGGACCGGATTAATGCTTTCAAATGAAGCCTGAGATTGCCTTTTGCTATTCTGGTGTAGTGAATGTGTGTGAATGCGCAATGAAGCGGGATAGTCATAACCTTTGGGAGGGTCAAGGCATGACCTGACGTGACTGATGTCAAACCACTGACAGCTCAGACTGCAGCCGGGTTTCTAGGCTGTGTCAGTATCTGCTAACGTGCTGCCTGCTGCAAAAATTCATAGGAAACATTTGCGCTAAGAATTTATTATTTACTTTTGGACAGGATATGACAATGAAAGTAAGGTAAATGGTATAACCAAAAGTGGAGAAGAGGGCAAAAAAAATGAGTTAAGAAGGGCAAGGAAAAAAGTAAAGCATTAACTCATTTGAGAACACAGGTTTGTTGTTGCACAGCTTCACTGCTTTGGCTGATGATCAGAATATTCTGTCTTCTCCCCACTCAGATGGAGTTGAGCATATTCAACAAATGCTCAATCTGCACAAGCATTCACTACAAGTAAAAGTTATCACAGAATTTCAAAATCATGATTATGAAGGTTGCTGGGAGCAAAGTCAGAATGCATTTTCCCGTGCATCAGGTAGCTGTCATGCTGTAAACGGTGCTGCGGGACTGATGCAGATGGTATTAACCACCGTAATGAAGTTTGCCTTTGAGTAGTGACAGTGTCCTACCAGGCACTTAGAAAATAGCTGCCCACTTGGATGAAGCCGTTTTTTCCATGACATTTCCAGGCATGGATTAGACTAATCATGTGACTCAACTTTTTTTTTTTTCTTGTCAAAAATATTCTTTTCTGTACATACTGTGAGAAAAACAATGATTCCTGCTATTCAATTTTTCTTCTCCCTGACCACAGAAGATTGTTGCTCTGTCTCCTTTACACCTTCCAAATTCAAACCGCTTGTTACTTGTCTTGCTTAGATGTTAGGTACTCTCTGCTCATGAGGCCATTGAGAGGTTGACATGGATTGTTCCAGAAAACCGTGCTGATCACACAAATCTGAGCACAGTCTGAGGATGCAGCTAGGCATGAGAGAGGCATCAGACAGACATTGAATAAGAACGGAGAATGAAGACAGAATCTCTGCAGAAAAGTTGTGTAGCAAAATTCCCGCTCTGCGGTTTAGTCCCGTTCTCATTTGGCAGTTTGTGGAGTTTCCTGCTGCCACCTGCTGGGCCGGGGAAGCAGCTGCCGGGACATTTTCTCTCCTCCACACGCGGGATGCGCTGGGGAAGCGGGAAGGGAAGGCTCTGCAGGCGGCAGCGCGGGCAGAGAGGGGGCTGCTCCAGCGGCTGCGGCATCGCGGTGGGAATGTGGGATGTGGCGTGGGGCACCTTGCGGAGAAGGGTGGCGGCCCCAGGTGCTCCCTGCGGCCCCGCGGGCGGGAATGCGGCTGCTCCCGCTGGCCCTGGCTCCTCGGAGTCCCCCCCAGGCGCCCCCTGGCGGGAGCGAGGGCGGGCGGGCTCGCCCGCTGCGCCTGGTGCTGCGGGGAGCAAGGGCAGCAGCCTGCTCCTCTGGCTTAGTATTTTCCTAGAAACAGTCTTAAAATGAGAATATCCTCTCTGTGAGAAAGTCGTATATGCAGGAACATCCAAATGAAGCATAAGGTAACAACTCCGTAGCTCATTTGCTGTTGCAATGCTAGATGGGCCCTCTTAAAAAACTTTAGTTTCCAGGCTTTTACAATTTTAACTGTGAATCTAAACCAGATAAACATGTTTAAAATATTTAGAAAACAAACACCAATATGTTGTCTATCTGCATAAATTTCCAAGGTTTTTAAATAACATAAATGACTTAAATGCGGATAGCAGAGATGATAATCTTTCTTCCCCAGTGTGGTACCTTCTTCTGTCTGTGTTTTGTACCAGCACAATTTTTGCTTTCATCAGTATAAAGACACGCATTAGTAGGTCACATCCATCTAACCAGTTCCAAGGCAAATCATTTATGCTTAGACTATGGTGAGTTTGGAACTAGCAGGAATTTTAGCTGTGTTCTGAAATAAAGCTGTACTAGCGTATCAAGCTGTGGTGTGAGTCACTGTATGAGTTCCTGTATCACCTGACCCGCCTGGATTGATGGGATCGTTTAAATCATTCAGCATAAATTAAGGTGGTTGCAGTGCCACTTAAAAATCCCTTGAAACTGCAATTTCTTTTAAAATGAATTTCTGCAGAGCGAGGAAGGTAATCTCCCATAGGGGAGTGCTGGAGCTGTGCTTTGTGGCTCTCTGGCACACCACTAGTTATGCTCTTGCTACACGATCAGAATATCTCATATCATGTTCATGTATGTGCCTCTTCTGGGTGGCAGTTCTGCAGGTTATGAGGAAAATAGAGCACCAGGGAAGGGTGGCAGGGTACGAGCTGTGTGAATGTGAGTTCGTTCACCGATTATATTTGTTTTTATCAGGAAACAGGGCAGGTTTGTGTGTGAACAGTTTTGGCTCCGGGGTCTGCAGTCTCGCTATCACTGACTTTGTGCCTGACTTGCTGACACTGAAATTGCCTTCATATCTAGCCTGGTCAAAATCTGTGGATTTTGTGATCCATTTTTTCTTTATCCAGTAACTTCAGTACTGAAGATTTAAGCCTAGTCTCAAATTCTCGTGATATGCCCCCTCCTCCACAGTTAACAGCTATTTAAAAAATATTTACAGCAAGGAGTTGTTCAAAAGCTGGAGGAAGGCTGGGAGGGAAAACAGTGGAGTGAGTTAGTTAGGCTTGTGTTTGTGTAGGATGTTGTCAGACAGAATCACCTAGGAAGCTGCTATAACATGGAGAGATCCCTCACTATAATGGGTTAATTTTTAAAGAAAAATGTACTGAGAGCTCAGGAACAAATCATCCTGTTGTGAAGAAGGGCTGGAAAATTCAGTAGAATACCTAATCAAATAAGTTTTTGATGAATTAAAAATCAAATAAAAAAGGAGCTTTCAAGAAGCATAAGCAAGAGTTGATTATAAAGGCCAGGTATTAAAACATTGCTCATATGTGTGGAACTGAGATCAGGAAGTCCACAGCTCAGCTGCAGAAAAAAAAAAATAGTGCAGGATATAAGGGGAAATGAGGTGGATTTCACAGGAATGATGCCACAGGAATCAGATGTGGCTAACATGACCATAAATGATTGCTGCTTTGACAGGACTCCTGCAATTAACATGGCCTCATCAGCTGGGCATCAGCTTTTGGCTGTGCCTCGGCCCTCTGCTCCCTTTCACAGTCCTCTGAGATGGTGTGTGACTTCTGTCCGTAATGTCATCCATATTCTCCCTGTACTAGAGAAGTCCCGTAGATCCCGTGAAAGTCTGAGACATTATCTGTCAGTCCTGTAGCAAATCACAAAGAGATGGAATAGTGTGTGAACAGTCTGACATCTCTTAAAGAATGGTTTGAGTTATCATTTCAAAAATAACAGTGCAAATAAATAAATTACTTTTTGGAACCTGATTGCTTCATTCTGAGCTTGGTTAAAAAAGTATTAGAGAGAAGCTTCTTATTTGTTTTCCTTGTCTGTAGGGATAAAACAGAAGAAAGTGCTTTGAGATGAGCCCAAACCTTTCTTTCTCAAGCATGGTTTCTTTGCTCCTATATGCTACTTTGCCAGCTACCAAGAAGACCAAAGGTGATGTAGGTGAATCTTTTTATTTCCTGGTGTATAAGTCTCAGGAAGACATGTATAACCAGTTACTATTTCTCAGCTGAGAAGCAGCAGCTTTCAGAGGAAGAAAGGCTGATGTTAAAAATGCTAGCTCATCACTTTTTTTTTCATTTTTTTCATTTTTTTCTTTTTTTCTTTTCCAGTTGTGAACATCACTCTCAGTTATTTATCCCAGAATTACCTAAGGAACTGCAGCTGTGTCCTTTTTATTCATGCTGTCCAAATCAAATCCTTTGTGTGTATTTTATCTTCCTAATTTTTTTATGTTTTCCTGCTAGACATGGAAAGCTGTAACCTTTCTGAATAAATCCCAGTAGGAAGTGAATGAAAAGAGCTACAAAGAAGCTAATTATGAAAGCTGTTATGAATAATAAGGTTTTATATTTAGAAGCCACCGTTTTATTTTTGAGTATCTGAATTTTCCTGCTAAGATCTTTCTTCCCATAGAAAGCTTTTAATTATGTTGTGAATTCTTTTAAGTCCCTTGGTAGATAGTAAACAGAAGATATTAAAATTGGTATTTCACTTCAGGACTCCCACTCTTACAAAACTTTGAATGTGAGCTTCTAATGAGATTCATTCACTACTATATCTGGAGATTTATTGGACCTTTTACTTGTCTTGCCATCTACTGTTGCCTTTAAAGTGAGTTACTTGACATCAAGGCATCTGCCTGTATTTTGGGCTGAGACATAGTATGGATTGTACTTCAAAAGTCTGTTTCCAGCAGGGTAATTTATTGCTTGTTAGGGTGGAATTGCAAGATACGTTATCTTTTCTCATCATTCTCTCAAATGTACCCTGCCAAAAGGGAACAAATCAAAGTCACTCCAATGTTTATATTCTTAATGGCATCTATTTATGCAATCTCACATTTCCCTAATGATTAAGTAAGGTATGGGGGAAGCAAAACTCTTTAAATCAGAACAAAATGTTTCTCTTTTTATGTGACAGGTAGGAGAAATAGCTTTCTAAAGGAAAGTCAGTGAAACAGGAACCTTAACCATGACTGCAGTCCAAACGGGGCTCGGCCTGGCTTCACTGGCTCGAGGTGGGCCCACTCTAGCAGTCACCCAAACCTGTTGTCCTGCAGTGGTTGCTGGCCATCCATGCTGGTGAAGGCACCGATTTTCTAAGACTGCATCTTTGGTAGCAGCCGAAGGTAATCTCTTATCTACAAGGCCCCTTTGTGGGCCATGCAGTGAGGCTTGTCCCTCAGACTTCAGTGACAGCAAGAGCAGCAAGAGCATCATCTAAGTTGAATGAACGGAGCTACCACGTTGCTAGATGTTCAAGGAGAATTTTTTGCTCTCTGTGGCAGGCTCCTTAGAGACCCCAGGGAGTGCTTGAGCTGCATAGTTTCTGGTTTCAAAGTCTCTAGTTTTTCTAAATCTCAATCTTTCTAAATCTCAATTTCTTAAATCCATTTGTGGCCTTGTGGCCCATCCACTTGTGGGACTGCTTCAAAGTGAGATCCTAACAGACCATCTGCTGCCATGCAGAGGTAGAATCTAGGCCAGCACTTTGGATCTAAGGAAGGGCAGATCCAAAGTAAGAGGAAGAGTCTACTCTGTCCTCTGGTGAAGAGGACAGACAAATACCTCCCTTCCATACAGTGCAGGCGTCGAGCCGCATTACTGGGACACAGCACCCTCTGGGACTGGGGTAGCTGCATACAAGCACCAGTTTTCCATCCACTGAAATGCTCTTATGTATTAACAGTCCAGATTTTAGTGTAAGTGTTGTTGTTTGTCTGACCTACCCCTTCTGCATTTTTGAGCTTCATATTTTAATCTGTATGGATTATTTGATCTATTTTTTATATCTAGTTGCTCTACTTTTAGAAGGCTTTCAGAAGGACACGTCCACAGTTCGTTGTGCAGATAGGAGGAGATAGGGAAGTTGACTGTTCAGAATATTGCCTTTTGAATGGGTCTTATGCATATTGAAATACACAAATTTTGGATACAAATGGTTGGTCACAAACCTTGATCTCAGTTGTTTATGAGGATTTCTATGTAAATACGTCTAACATTGCTTATAGGTGGGTGTTTGCCGTAATTCCAAAAGGACGGTTGCCTTTTTCCAAGATGAGATTCAGCTGCAATCTGTGTGGAAACATCCTTCATTTCTGCTGGTTTTGAGCAGATATACAAGGAGAACTATATGCTGTCGTGTTGCTGATGTTGATGTCTCTAGTCCTTACGGGACAGGAAGTGCTCCAGAGAGGAGACAGGCCACCACCACTGCTGCAGTTGGGGGGATGCAGATGACTCTGATGCCGTGTTTCATGGAATTGGCTGTTGCTTCCCCATTTGCAAGGCTTTGGGACCTCTGAGAATGCCACAGCTGCAAGTTTGGTAAAGGACACGTTCAGCTGTGGTAAGAAATTAACTGATGAGAGATCAAGAAGAGTGTGCAGCAAATATGCGAACTAGGCAGCTGAGATGGAAAGCAGACAAAAAGAGATTGTGTTAGTGCTAAGTCTTCTAATGATCACATGCAGCACGATCAGGATTTTATTATTACCTACCTAACACCCTGTTTTTTTTCTCTGTATCCAAACTTACAAATGATATGCATTGTAGCAGGGAGTCATATTGTGCTTGTTGACTTACCTGGGCTATGGCATTATTGAAAAGAAGAGACATGAGAAGAAAGATTGTAGAAGTCATCTAGTCCATTACCCAGCTCTAAGACAGCAGCATTTTTGACAGAGATCATTTTGCCCCATGGCAGGATTGCTGACATATGGTTCAGACCAGAGGTTCACCTTGCCCAGTGTCCTGACTGTGACAGGAGGACAGGAGTCAGAAATGGGTGACCGAGGTGTCATAAGGCCCCACAGTGGATAAGACCCTGCCAGGACTGCCTGGAAGAGCAGTCTGAAGCGTGGTCTGTGGGAGCCAAAAACCAGGAGTTCAGCCTCAGCCCGGGGATGCCGGGAATGTTTCAGAAAGGCCCCTGTGTCTCCAGACCGTCTGATGTTGTTGCCTCGAGGACACACAGGCTGCCCAGAGGGCCAGATCTGTCTGTGAGGCAAGGAAGGCGACCCTGGGAAGGCCTTCGAGCACCTCTCCCGGCCTCTCTTACTTTCCTATGGTGTAAGGCTTAGCGTAGACAGGCAACAGATAGCGACCAACAGTTAGTTTGGCTTTGAGGCCAGTTTGGCTACATCTGCCCCCACGTTCTGCAAGGAGACAGGCGCTGCCTGTAACAGATGTATTCCACCGGTGTGTAAGCAAGGGTAAATGCAGATAAGTGAATTTAGCAATTCTAATTGTCTAATTTAGCAATATTGAGTTTACATTTTTTCCTGTACATCATGCAAGTGAGTTTGTGTCCTTTATTTATCAACACTCATGCACTTGCAGTGGCAACCTCTGTCAATATCTGAGGCAAATCCAACAAGGTCTTATTGATTTAAAGCTATATACAGATTTCAAATCAATGTGCTGATCATGGGGTAATGCTCTGTGAAAGTATTCAGCAAGGGAATAAAAGCTTCCAAATTGCCTCTCATTTTTGTTAGTGTTGCTGATGAACTGTAAGAACACTATCATGATCTACTTGGTGGGAAATAGGCACCATTCAGTATTTTTGAACAGGTTTTCCTGATACTTCAAGGTGTAATTAGAGATGTCTTCTTCTATTTTACAAGTATCAACGTCTGTTATCCTGTCTAGATGGCCAGAAATTTTATTTCCATTTAGATCATAATGAAGCCTAGCAGTATCCTCTGCAGTGCTATTTTGCTCTTTCCAGCAATAAGATAAAAAAGTTTTATCCAATATTGTTTTCCCCTACTAAGCTTAAACATACAATAAAAATGATAAATAAATAAAACAAGTGTTAAGAGTATGTATTCATAGCAGTGTACTTCTCTGCTGCTATATTAACTTCAGATCATTATGCAAATCTTTTAAAGAACCTGCATGCAGAGAGAAAAAAAGATTTTGATAATAAATCATGACATTGGGTATTCACAGAAGGTTAATCACTGATTGAAATTTGAGACTTTAAATTCTAGAAATACTGAACATATAAGTCAAATGGCCTCATATTCAGATGGCAAATGTCACAGAAATGTTTCTGGTGTAAAGCATCTACCCTCATACTTCATAATATAGACATGCAGTTCATATCAGATACCCATGCAGTAGCTGGAAGAACAGCATACAGAATGGATGATCGTTTCTACTGCTGCATGTGTGGCAGCAGATCTCCCTGATTTTAGCCTGTTTACCCCCAAACCTTTCTTTTTTTTGCATGGAAGAGTGTAGGTACTTCCTTAGGTACTTGCTGCTTGCTTCTCCTTTGTAAAGGGCTCAGATCCAAGCTGTCCGCACAGCTCTAGTCAATATTGTCTGAGGTGCCAGGCAGCTACAGAACTGGGTGCAGAGGCAGCACCCCTGCGTGTTAGGTGAGGATGCTTTTCTAGGAAATCCAGCGCCAGGGCTTGCAAGGCAAGGGCTGCTTTGCAGCCTGCACTGATGGAAGAGAAACTTCCCTCATAACCAGCAAGGTCCAGTAGGGCTGAAGAGAGAACTGGCTGCGCTGCTGCTTTCAGCTCCTGTAATGCAGAGTTTATGGGTGTTAGACTCCCCAGTAGAAATGTTTGCCATAGAGAGGGAATGGACTGAGAAACTCCACTTTGAAAAGAGGTAGATTTCACTCCTTTATGTCAGTGCTATTATGATTTTCTACCAGATTTCTGTTCTTTGTTTTCTGTCTACGCCCTCTGTAAGCCCATCTCTTCTAATGTGACACATTCATTTAACAGTATCAGATAGAAAGGAAAACAACAAATACCCTTCCCAGCCCTGCACCACTCATCTTGCAGAGCCATGCAAGCCTTCTTGCAGACAGGGCGGCTTTTGAATTTATTACAGTGATGAGAGCCTGTTAATTAATCTTGGCTGTGGAGGCCCTGACCGCTGATGAGAGTTCCTTGCTGAAAAATGGGCTTGTCAGTGCAGCCTGCCTACTCCTGATCCCTCACGTGCTTGCAGTATGGTTGTAAAGCACTGTGGTCTCTATCTTTCCTATGCCTTTTCTGGTGGAAAATATCTTGGGATAAATCATGGAGGAATTCTGATTTTAAAAAGAACATTGAACTTTTAAAGAACCTTAAATGCCCATGCATTGCTGCTTACTGATTAAATCTCAACAATTCAGCTTTTATGAATCCACAATTGGACTTTAAAAAAAAAATAAAAATAAAAGAAGTGTATGGCTTTTTAGTGCATTATCTAAACNATCTCAACAATTCAGCTTTTATGAATCCACAATTGGACTTTTTTTTTTTTAAAAAAAAAAAGAAATGTATGCCTTTTAGTGCATTATCAAGATATCTAAACATTCAGGAGATGTATGAGAATTATTGTACCAAGGAAATAAATCATTGCTGTGGTTGAGACTGTATATGGCACCTCACTGTACAAAAGGCACAGAAGCAGGGAAGGATATTTCAGAAAGGCACCACACACTGCACATACCAGGGACGGAGACTGCTTGGAAATTTCTTCCCAATTCAGTTTTACACCTTGAGTTGCATTATGCACTGTTGCAAAGGTACTTTCTAATTCATAACTGGCAGCTCATACAGCAGCATTAGTCTTTGTTTCACATTGATTTATCAGCTGGTTTAGTGATGAGGAAATGAATTACCCCATCTTACCAAAAGATTTCATTACACTGTCATAAAACACAAAATCATTCATCAAACTAAATTATATGAGTCTCCGTGAGTCAAAACTCACAGAGATTTATAGTTAAGTGGATAGAAAGCAAAGATAAAGCCTTTTGTCAATAGGGACCCATAAAATTAGTCAGGCACAATATCCTCCCTGTATGCTGGGCGGTCCCTTCCTCCCAGGCACCTCTGTTTACAAAAAACATGCGATAATCCAAGCAGTTGTGTTACTGAAGCCTGTTCTGTGAGTCAGGCCAGAATGCGAGAGGCGTCTGCTCCGCGCGCCTCAACCCCCATCACCTGCAGCAGCCGCACACAAGCCAAGGGAATTCTGAGGGATACACACCATGGGGGCTGGTTTAGGTCCCAGAACTGCCTTCCCAGCAGGAGGGGTTTCTATGGAAGCTGTTTTCCAGGCTCCTCTCTCTGCTCAGTTCCTCTAGCTCTCTGTGGACGTCTTGTGGCTTCCTGCCTTTCTTGTGCATGCTCATGTGGAGAAGACTCAATTTCTGCACTTGAGCACAGAAACCTCCCTCCCTGTGTACATGCAGTGAGCGAAAGGAAGTCATGAGTGAAACTGGGAATGGTCTGGGCCAGCGTTATCCGTGGAGCCACTGAGCAGAGCGGCTCCATGTGGGAGAGTGATGGTGGGAGCGGGAAGCTGCTGTTCCGCGCTGGCAATGCAGCGGCAAATAGTGTGGGGACAGAGGAGGGGCGGCAGCTCCCTAGGCTGAGCTCGTCCACCCGCTAGCTCGTACGGAGCAATGCTGCATGTGCTGGGCCTCAGTACTGCAACCCTACTGAGGAACCAGCTGGGGAAACAGCAATGATGTCTTTTCTGCTTAAAAGATTTAAGTAAATAAACAAATAGGATAAACAGCCAAAGAACTGACACATTTTAAAAATGAAACTTAGCACAGGCACCCAGATTGCAAATTTAGACTCTGGAAAATCTGGAAGTACCATAATTTCCCCCAAGTTGTCTACGGCTTTATGGATGTGCATTATCTTGTTCCAGTGTCCACTGACTGATAGCAGTGGAAGAATATACGCTGAGGATGAATTGGGGTTGTGCAGTGAAGAGGACTCCTGCTTCACATGCCCCAGGCACAGGAAGGTCTGTCCTGATCAGCAAAGGGCATTCCAGAACAGGATAGAACAGTTTTGAGATTAAAACTTTGCCTTTTTCTGTGTAGACTGGATTCTGCCGCTCAGTTCCCACAGTTCTTCAGCCAAACATTTGAATCACTTTTTTGGGAGGAATGGTCATTAATCATGGCATCTTCAATTATAAGTTTCAGTGTGAACCAGGCTCTGAAATGCAGAAGTGCTGAGCGCTCAGAGCTGTGACTGTAGCCAGCAGGCGCTGTGTTTTAAATGTGTGAAGTGCTCAGAAGTGAAAGGTGTTTTCAAAGGTCAGGTGCAGGCCTTTCAAATTCTACATTTGCAGCCAGCAGATACTTTTGAATTAATCTCACTTTGGTGCTCTCTCCCTAAAATACCACTAATACCACTCTACCACTCTACATCTCGTGCATACATGTTGTACAAATCAATGTGGTGCAGCAGCTGGACAATACGGTGAAAGAAAATCGTATTAAAAAAATATATTTATAATCATAGCAGCTTTTGAATTATGTACAAGAAATAAGTCCTGGAGCATCCACACAGCCTTGCACATGAAAAAACATACCTTCTGTATCGTGCAGGTCAGTTCTTCCCCAAATTAATTTTTGATTAAAAGTCTACAGAACCCCTTTAAAAAAGATAGAGAACCTCAGTTGAAATATTTGCAGTAAGGACAACTTATCTTTTTTTTTTTAATTATTTTTGAAGTGCTTAATTTTCTTTACACACCTAATAATTTCTATTTCTGAATGTCTCTACCTTCTACTTCCAGGTGCTCAGTCTTGTTATGTTTGTTCTTTTCAGATTAAAGACTCATCAATTTTTCAGACTAAAGATATCTCTACTACTTCTAGAAGCAAAAGAAACTGTGATCAAGGCACTCCAGCCTTTTTTCTTTAGGTAAACTGACTGAGTTTTTCACTAAGGCAGGTGTTCCAGTCCTTTAATCTATTTTCCTGTTCATCTCTAACTAGAGAGGTCTAATTTATTCCTTCTTGAACTGGAAGTGCTAGGACTATCCATAGCATCTCAAGAAGAAGATTTACTAGTGCCAAATACAATTTACCACTTTTCAATATTATTTCACTTATATATCCCAGGCCTGTTTTTTTTTTTCCATTATTCCCTTTACATACTGCACAAAAGACTCATCTCTAGCTGACTGACATGATGCCCCAATCATTTTGGTTAGTGCTCTGATAGTAGTGTCTCATTATATAAATAATTCCTGAATTCTGTTGAATTACAATTAGCTGTATTGACTCACATATCATTTACTTGCAGCAGCTCATTTGTTTCAGTGTATCATTTTCATGTGTCACACGTACAGTTTAATCAGTAAGTATTCTCTGATTCCTTCCAGATCATTAATAAAACTTTAGATGCCAAGAACTGACCTCCACATGGCCTTAAGAATACATGCCCTTAATGATGCCTTCTTGTTTACAAATGCATTTTGTTTACAATTCATTTTCCATGTACTAAGATAGCTTTTGTTTTAATTAACAAAATATTGCACAGTGACAAGTTTCATTCTGACCATATACTGTATAACTGCTGTTCCCTCTTTTAGCCACTGACTGAGTGCTCATTAATTGTGCACTGAGTGAAGGAGGCATCCTACAAGGAAAATATGATGTGACCCCATAATTCAAGACTGTATCACAATGCATTTTTATAAGGGGTGATTTAAAGCTGTTCAGGCTGTCATAATCCTTGCATATCTAAATTTGTGGATGGTAGTCTTTAGATCCTATTTTTTCTCACCTGTAAAGCTTCATTATTTGTGTGCCCATATTTTCATACAGACAGAAAGATGGATGTTCATCCCAGCTAGTTTTAGACATTTTCAATTAAACTGGTCATCCAGTCTCCCATCACAATAAAATGAGTGTAATAGGCATTTGTAGGATATTCACACATTTGAATGCAAGTGTCTAAAGTACATTGCATGGATTATATTCCCAAAATACCTATTTCTTATTGCTCACTAGAGAAGTTATGCAACCAACTCAGATGCAAACGCTGATGTAGAGCTGGTCAAGGTTAGGTGAGAAGAGTCCCAAACAAAATACATGGGTTTACATTATAATTAACATATATATAAAATTATAGTTACATTATAGTTATTTGCATCAACAAATGGACTAGTCAACATTAATTTTAACTGGAGAACTAGGACCCTTTTGATAACCTTCTTTGCGTACCACATAACCAGCAAACAAAGGTTTGCCCACAGAGCACAGCTGGATCACTCAGGAGCCTCTTCCAGAGAAAAAAATCATCAGGGAGAATGAATATGTAGGAAAATCTGAGAGCCATAGGATATATCCTCCCCTAGGTTTTGTAAAACAGCTCATAGGAATCTTTTGACGAAAAGTAAAAAAAAAAAAAAAAGGAAAAAGAAAAGGAGAGATTTGAAATATCTCACCTTGTCTAATCTGCAGGGATAATTTCCTTTTTTCTGACTGGATGACAGTCCAGTCCAGATTAATGAGTTTTTCTGACTTTTCCTTTTTTCTGTTTTCAGTAGCTTGACTATCACACTTGATGGAATGACTCAAACAGACACATTTGCACATGAATACAGGATATGGCATAGATAAGTTTTGTCTGCCTCACAAGTCTGAACTTGCTAAAAGCATTTAATTTTTTCAGGTTTTGACTTGGTCAGAGAAAAATGTAAGTAGGTGAAAGAGAACTTTGTTAATCTTTTTTGGAACTTTCTGAGTTTCTTCCTCTTTCATTTTGGATAACAAAGGTAGTTTCTTCAACTTAGCTATGGTAGTTCTCACATTCCTGGAAGTAATTATCTTTTTATAACTTATGCAGTTATAAATGACATGAGGAAGATAACAGTGTTTAATGTTGTGTAACAGTGTTTATGATGGGAAGATCTGTGAACATATCTCCGCTTTTCCATTCTTGCATTTAGATAAGGCAGTCAGTAGGAGTAGGGGTAGAATGTTTTTCACATGCATTCATTTTTCAAACACAAGAGAAAGCAAGTTATAATTTTTAAGCCCTGACAGAGAATGCTGAGGAGTTATGTTCAATCTCTGACAGCATGATCATTTGATACTAATTTAAACTCTCAATATTTTGCTTATTCAAGCAAGATCAGCATAACAGCTGATCCCAGTATGTGTACATAGACATATACCCCACTCCATTATGGTGCCCTTTGAGTTTGCTTCCTGAAAATACTCTGGATAGGCTTTAGAAGAAAGACTTGGATCACAGGTAAGGTCAGCAGCGTGTTTAGATTAATACTAATCAAAAAAAATGAATTACACATGACTTCTATATGCTCTCTCTCACTAGCGATGAATTTTTCTCTTTGCAGGGTGTGCCATGGTGAGGGCAACCTATCCTGACTGAGATAAGTCCTCATCTGTGACCTCTGAGCTCAGTCTTCCAAGGCCTGACCTGTTACAAAAGGCCTGATGGCCACTGGTGAACTAGAGATGGGCTGAGGCCAAAGCGACCCATCTCACCAGCCCTGAAATCCGAGTTGAGATACATTCTCAGCAGGCAGCCCTCTCTCTGGGTGAACTGAAACCCTGGATTCAAACATCTCTCATGTGAAAATACAGATATACCAAAATATAGCTGCTCAGAAGTTAGGGGTAATGAAAGGAACGTTGACTGTGAGATTTCCCTTTTTCTGGGGAAGGTGGTTCTTCCATCACAGCTCATGTCTTATGCTTCACACTAATAGAGAAAGACTTGGTGGTCATCAAGACTCTTCCACAGAAATTACTATGGCCTGTGGAAAAGTCTGTTTATAGTTTAACTAACATATGTTCAGCCTCTGTCAACACTGTAAAGAAGGAAATGTCTAAAACATGCTTAAAATGGAGTTTTGCAAAACACAAAGCATTAACAGTGTTTTTTTATAGCAGCGTTTGAGCTTATTTTGAGTGCAAATGTGTATTTTATTTACTTTTTTATTCATCTGTGCAAATTGTAGCTGTCATTGTGGTGTTAGAGCTTCCATTTCTACTTACTTTTGAAGCTTTTAGTTTCTTTAATGCTCTATTTAAGTTTTTAAGCAGTCACTTCCAAAACAAAAATACAGTGTGCTATGTTAAAGTAACAGGAATTAATATGGTATATAGTAAATATCCATTCTAATACCTTAAAAGATAAACAAGATAGAAGGCAATGTATTTTATAAACATATTTCTTATTTTAAACTATACCCAGACAATTCATTTTAGAAATAAGTAAGAATCTGATCTTATAACTTCACCAGCCATCACAAAGCAGAAAGTTACTGACACAATTACAGTACTATAAAAAGCCAATGCTCCCCCAAATATTCATCTCTTCTTTTGAAGCTTGTCTTCTATCCTTTCAGTTGTGAACACATTTACAAATATTCCACTGAAGCCTGGGAATCCTTTATGGACCTCTCTTCTACCCACTGGTCTTTCCATAGGTTAACTTAACAAAAAGTGTTGGACTGCTCAGGAGAGTAGGGCAAATGCTACTATGCTTAGACCATTTTGTATAAGGTTTTTCTCTAACCATTTTGGCTGTGTGAGTAGACTACACAAGCCAGGTCTCTGAGTGAATAGACCTTCCATTGCTTTGTCACTCCTGTGAACAGGATGACAGAGAGCAAAAAAATGCAGAGAAAAAGAAATTAATGTACTAGCTTGTGACTAAGGGTCATGGATAAGTCATAGCACGTTGTATTTTTATTTAAAAAGTGACTAAATTACACATGCTACCTGCCACGTGGCAGAATAGACTTTTCATCTATATCTACATGTTATTAGCCTAGTCCTGACTATTCCATCTCCATGTTGGTGCTATAACTGTGCTGGGACCAGACGGTAAATGTTTAGTGCAGTGAGTAGGTTTTGCTCCCACTGAAGTCGTTGGTACAGGTTGACTCCTGCTTTGAGGGATGAATTTCGCAAAGTCAGACTTGGAAAATGACAAAAACATCCTTGAAGTTACTCTCTGAGATAGTCTGTGATGTTTGAACCTTTACTTTGCACATTGAAGTCCCCAATGGGGATTTGAATTCGTGAGGTAGCTGGGAGAGTGGCAGAGATGGGTGGAACCTGGCGTGTTCAGCCTGGCCACTGCGTCCTTCTCCTTAATGAAGGGTCAGAAGCTCCCACAAGAATCTTGTATTGTGCCCGAGGGGAAAAATCTCACTCAGGGAGCAAGCTATGCTCCCTGAATTCAAGTAAATGTCAATCACAGTATCTCACGTGCAGAAGGGAGATGCCTTCAGAGAAATATGTTGCATGAAAGTGGACAAAAATAATTTAAAAAGGACAAAAGCTAGTCATTTCTTTTCTTTGTCCCACAAATCCTGTATCACACTCAGTGATCAGTCAAACTTGCCATATGTATTAGAATGCTGTAAAAAGAATGATAATGTTTGAAAACACTCTGGACCTGCAGTCTGGGAAGACGAGAGGCCCTCTGACTCTGTCTGCTCTGTGCTGGCAGCTCCGGGTTGTTCCAGCACCTGGACATGGTCCTGGTGTGAGTTATGCTGCTCCCTTTGTCTCACTGGATTTCAGCAATGCAGAATGTTTTTGCAGCACTTTATGGCCCTCATACAGCTGGGCTGGACCCATAAAGAAGTTCTTGACAGGCAGCTTTAGACTTGGCTTTCACAAGATGCTGCCAGGGGAAATTTCTCTGAGGGCTCCTTTGCGATCTGCATCCTTTTACATACCATAAAGGGCTAGAGAAGAAGCAGAGTATACTGTGAAAGCTTTCTTATGGTGAAAAGAGAGGTTCAGATTCTTCTGGGTGATTTAACTAAACAATAGCACAAGCAGAGCAGTGCAGACTGCTGCTGGAATAACACAGCTGAGGCATTTGCTCTCAAAATTAAATGGAAGTGTATGACCTCGGACAAGCCCCATAGCCCTAAAATAACTAACAGCAATAACACGGTCAATACATTTCTCTGGAGTGTGAAAAGAGTTAATGCTGAAAAGCATATGCTCACTCCCAAGATAGTATTTTCTATATTTCCCTGGAAACCAAGAGAATGAAATAGCAGTAAGTGACAGGAATTTGTATGTGTTGTGTGTGTACTGCTAGGTAATGAGGGCATTCTGATGAAGCCTCTGAAATAAACACATACAGGGAAAAAATTTGGAGCAGACTCTTACTGGATATAGGCCACAAGGAAATTTGAAGACTTCACGATGGAAATGCAGACTGCATTTTTATGTGCCACCTTTCCATGACCCGTCTTTCTCTTTCCCCACTTTCTTCTGTCCTCCCCCTTACTGTCAAAGTAATTTGAACAAGCAATGTCCAGGACTAGCAACTTGCCAGGGCTAATGAAGGAACTCTGAACAAGAAATCTTGCACAGTTTTTCCAACTTCATCCCCTGGTTTAAAAAAAATATAATGTCTCTCCTGGCATATCCTACTTGAATGACAAGAAGCAATTTGAAAAAAAGAGATATTCTATCCTATGAATAAAAAACGGTGGTAAAACTGGAACTCAATTAGGCTTGTGTATGTGCTGTTCAGTCTGTCACCGCAGCTGCTGTGGCATTTAGGAGGGTCATCCCCACTTCATAAAAAGCCTCCCAGTGCAGAGAGCTGTATCCTCTGCCCTTGCCTTTTCTAGCATGCGAATGAGAGGACTGGAACCATCTCATCTCCTTGTGTGGAGGCTGAAGCACGTGTGCGTTTACGAGAGCTTCACCTCCATCTCACACCAGCACCCCTGGTCCCAGTCTACTCTCCTGGAGGCAGAATTGTCTGAGAGAAGCGATGGGAGTGCTTGGAAGCTTCAGGAGTCCTGTGGAATCAGATAAAATCTGGTGTTTTTCCTATTTTCCTGTTTGCATCTTTACACTCAAGCAAGTCTGGTAGTTTAACTTCTTGGCAGGCTGGGATGATATTTTTTTTCCTTTGCTAGAAGGGATATGAGAACTTACCCGCAACCTGAGATGGCTACATGAATCGCTTTCAGAGACCATCATGTAAATTTTGTAGTATATTGAAATATTCCAAGCCATCTATATTTAAAGCAGTAAGGTTTCTGGCTCATAACAGTAAAATACTCATTTTTGTCCTTTTTTTTTTTTTCAATGCTGCACTATGCTGTGATCCATGAAGCAAATGGTGCTTGTTTTATTTGACACCATTGAACTGGGTCATCGTGAGAGTGACCCAAACAAGACCTGGCCCCTGGCCACAGGTTACAGGTCCTTCCCACAAACCATATGATGTGATCGAGGGGCTGAATCCTGATGACATCAAAACTGATTTACATGTGTCTAACCACCAAAAAAAATGGCCTCAGCGTAGGCTGCCTTATTGATCAAACATAATGTATATTCATTAGAAAGCAAAGAAAGTTAATAATGGTGGTGTACCTCATCCAAAAGTGGATGTCCAATAAAAGGCAGCAACAAAATCACTCTAAAATAATTCCTGTATCAAAAGTATTTGTGCAAAATGGACTCACAGCTTTTACTATGGTAGACGACAGCAGGAAGGAACCAGTGACTCCCAGATGGACTTTCTGTCCTCCTGCCCTTGCCACAGGTACTTCTGTCCATCCCGCTCTCCTTGGTGCAGGCAGACAGCAGACGAGAGCTAACGAAGAGGCGCTGGGGTTCATTGCAACGACTTGTTCGGTTGATGTAACACGCTGTAACACACTGTTGCTGGATGCACTGTGAAATGGGCATTGGTGGTGAGTACTCTACATAGATACTTGGCTAAGGATCCTGAGGGAAACTGTAAATCACTGTTAAGATGTATAATTAGCTGCCTGTAGGTAGTGGGATGTTACTTAAGCACATGCCAAACACAACCAAACATAATTTGCCCAGCATATCCCCCTTCCTCCTCTGAAAAACATACCTATTGAAAATGAGGAGTTAANTGCCTGTAGGTAGTGGGATGTTACTTGAGCACATGCCAAACACAACCAAACATAATTTGCCCAGCACTTAAGTTAAGTTAAGGAGTTAAGGTAGAGCTTGATCTGAACTTATTTGGGAAATCCACAGCTGATGCTTGTGGGGATTATGCTCCAGAATGCAGTATGGGGCCTGCCTGGAAAGCTTCAGTGACTATCCCAAGGTTTCAGCTCCAGCGGGCTGCTGTCAGCATTCGAGACTGACACGAACCCTTACCAGATGCTTTCCATTGTTTGAGAAATACTGTCTTAGATAATACAGGCATGAACAATATACTGACTTCTTTCAACTGCAGCGGAATAATATCATGCCTGCCTTCAGGAAATGAACAGTGATCCTTACGGTACGCTCGAGAAGTCAGAGAATGATGTGGAGTAGAGAGGAAAGGCGAGTAACAGTAGACAGGGGACATGACGGAAATGTAGTGGTTCACAGAGGCAGTTTTCCTTAGAACAGACAAGAACATTGTATAGATTTCCCTTTCTTTCTTAAGTAATTCTGGTGAGTTTCATTATTCCCAGGGCAATAGAAAATGTGCCTACAGAAATTCAATTGCAAGTAAAAACAGACAAGTTGTGGCCTCGTAGTAATTTGGCATCTCGTTATGCATTTCAAAAATGTATGGAAGAGGATGCATACAAAAATATGTAGAAAAAAAGAAGAGAAAAGAATAAAAGAAAATGAAAATCAAAATAAGTAAAGAAACACAGAATCACACAGAATCACAGAATGGTTAAGGTTGGAAGGGACCTCTAGAGATCATCTAGTCTAAACCTCTGTTCCAGCAGGGACACCCAGAGCACATGGCACAGGGTGGCATCCAGGCGGGTTTGGAAGATCTCCAGAGAAGGAGACTCCACAGCCTCTCTGGGCAGCCTGTGCCAGGGCTCTGTCACCCTCAGAGTAATTAAGTTCTTCCTCACATGAAGAAGGAACTTCCTGTGCTTCAACTTGCACCCCTTGTCCTGCCACTGGCCACCACTGAGAAGAGTTTGGCCCCATCCTCCCTACATTCTCCCTTGCCCTAAGGTACTTATACCTATTAATCGGATCTCCTCTCAGTCTTCTCTTCTGTAGGCTAAACACAGAAGAAAAGCAGTGCAACACTTACATGGGCTACCAAAGCATTTATGTAGCTCTGATATCACCTTCAAAATTCACATATTTAAATGTGTCGTGAACACAATGAGGGAATAACGTGGGGAAACTCACGACATGTAACCCACTCAATTTCTGCTGGCTTGCAGCATGGACTGCTTTTCCTCACAAAATTCAGAATCCAGGCTCCATCTCTCAGATTTCCCCACCTCATGCGCATGCGCTGTCCATAGTACTATGCATTGACACTGCAACAACTCCTTTCCAGCAGCATTGATCCAAATCCATTGATCCTAGAAGCAGCATTGATCCAAAGCTGCAGTTACCTCCCAGAGGCAGATTCTAAACAGCCTGTATGTGGGCTTGGCATTCACGCTGTCGGTGAGCTAGCAAGAGCTGCCTCTGGACACTCTCTCCTTGCCCGGCCATGGGCACCATTAGTGTGGGAGGGAAGGTATGGGGTGTGAAGGGGAGCAGCCAGGGCCCAGGACAACGACCTCCTCTCTTTTCCCTCAGCCGTTCCTCACTGAATACAGCCCTGACACCATTTCCAAGTTGTCCTAAAAAGACAGAAACAATGGCCACACTTCAGCCAATATTTAGAGGTGGAGGTTAGAAGAACATGTTGACTGCAGGCAATAAACTCACAGGTAGTATCCAAAGAACACTTGAAGGGGGAGGAAAATTAATGGAATTTTTTTGTGTTTAAGGTTGAAAATATTTGATTCCCAGGGACTCATTGGTCACTTAAAATGTAGGCAAATCTGGGTCTGATCTGAATCCAAGTTATTATTATGTTTTTGCCTCCATTTGGCCTTATGCCTAAATAATTTTAACAAAGCAATGTTTGAGGCTAAATTATTTTTCAAATATAAATATTGGTCAAATCAAATGGCATTTTGTATCCTGGCTGCTCCAAAGTACTATCCTCAAAAAAAAAAAAAAAAAGCACAGTATGGGGAGTCACTCTGATGCTTTTTTCATATGTAAGTGGGCATGACAAAGAAGAAAGTGCTGCAAGGTCTGAGACAAAGGATAAAAGCTATGTCAAAATAAGTTGTTCAAGCATTTGTTAGCAGTCACTTCACTGCATTTTAAAATGTATAAAATCTGGGCATATTTGACTTCCACAATACTGCTTAACTTACAGAAACATCACTGTGCAGAGGAACTTAGTCATCATTACAGAAGAGGGAGAGCTGATACATGTGAAATCTTTTAACTCATTCATTTAACTCATCAATTATATTTATCTCATCTATTGATAGATAAAATATTTTGGGAGGGCAAAAGAGATGCCTGGCAAGATAGTATAAACAGTGCATCATGACAGATTTGTTTTTGTTTTGACTGTACAAAAAAAGTTTAATATTCACGGAGACTGAAAGATGGGCAAAATGAAGCTTTCTTCAGATGCATGTTTTTTTGCACCATCCAGGCCTTTGAAAATATCACCTCTTTGTGGAGGAATCATTCCTCTTGGTACCAGTGGTTTTAAAGAGATAGAACTAGGTAAGTTGCCACTGCAAAAGAGGAAATTTCCATTGACTTTAGAGAGAATGGGAAGATAAAGAGTAGATCCTTAGAAATGCTGCATAGAATGAACTGAAAGAATTTTCTGGCTGTGTGAATGACAGATAAAAAGGAGGAGGTTAGATTCCAAGGTATGTGATACAGGGATCTATGATTTATTTGATGTGATTTTGCCATTTGGGCTGATGATCAAATATTACCTGTTAGAAATGAATGTGATGAGCACTGACTGTCCATAATGCCTCCTCTGACACTGCACTGTGAATCATCATTCATAATCTATAACTTGAACTAAAAAATTCCTTTTTTTCAATTGTTAAAAATAGTCTGTCAGATATGTAACTGCTGCTCATTGGATGAGCTCCATTAAACTTACTGCTTCTTATACACCATGTTGCCTTATTCATTTCACTACAAAAGCCACATTTCCTTCCATGACCTTACCTTTGCGGATCACTGCAAGGTTTGACCTTCGTTTTGCCTCTCAGGTATGTTATGTATGCGTAACACTCATTTGCACTGCAGTATTTGGGACCGGCCTGAGCGCTTACTTGTCATACAGCTGGAGCCATTACAGTAGCTGGCCCTGATTGTGGGTTGTGCTGTGATTTTGTTTTTTTATGTGTCTCTGAGTAGCATGAGGGTACAGGTATGGGAAAAGATTCTTCATTTCATTCCCTTGAAATAAACTCTCCAATATCCAATAGCTTATTTTATTTTATTTTATTTTATTTATTTTTTTTTTTTTACATGCAAAGCTAATGAGGACATTTCCCATGTTAAAAGTCAGAATTTCCAGCATATCTGAGCTATCTGAGCAGAGCTGGGAAGTCCTGGAGAGAGGGAACCTGGAGGAGGAGGAGGGACTCTGGAAAGTGCTACCTCCTGCAGAAGCTGTGCTAGTTCTCCCTCATGGAGGCGTCCTGNGCTGTGCTAGTTCTCCCTCATGGAGGCGATATCCTGAGTGTCCTTTTGTATCCAGCATGGAGAGAGCAAATTAGAGAGCTAGAGCAGCTGGTCCAAGGCCGAAGAGCAGTCTCTTCCAGCCTATGCTGCTACTTCCATGACAGCAGATGTATCTTACATGGTCAAAGGGTCTTCTTTACATCTCAAGAAAGCAAGGAAAAGCCAGAAGCAACACGAGGCAGTGTATATTATCATAAGATGCTGGTAGTGTTTTCCCCCCTTTAGAAAGGTAGAATAACAACACTAGTTTTTAAACCAATGAATTAATCTCTCTCTAGTACATGGTCCCGGTTTCTGAAGCTTTTTTGGAGATGAGCTGCTTGCCCATGTTGTACTACGGTTTCCTCAAGCCAGGAGATGGAGCCCTAGAGCCGAAAGCGACCACCAACTGCATCCTCCTGCACCCAGCAGAAACTGCGCTTAGCTCCAGCTGTGTTTGAGAAGGGCGTGTGAAAACTCTTGCTTTGGATGATGAGATATTGCACGTCCTTTCCCCCAGCAGTGTGGGGGCTGTCTGTTAAGGAAATGGGCTGAGAAGCATCTTCTCTCAGAAGAGGGCTGGAAAAAAACGACAGAAGGTGGCAAATCACTCATATAGTTTTATACAAGTGACACTTGTCAGTGTTTCATGGAAGCTTCAGGACGGCATTAACGGGATTGCCCCAAAGCTCTTTGCCCTGGCGAGCACAGAGCGCGAGGCGCCCGTCCCTGCTCCCCCCCGGGAGAACAGCAGCAGTTTGGTCCATTAGAGGGGCAATCAGGCTAGGGAAACCTGGCGGTAACGTGGGGTCTAAAAGCTCTCTGTGTACACAGCACTCGGTCTGCTCAGCGCACCAGCGCCTGCCAGAGCTTGCCTCTGCTCTTAGCCCGTTGTCAGCCGGTCATTAATGCGAGCAGCGCTTAGCAACTTAACGGAGCAGCGTCAGCCCTCGTCCTCCTGGAGCTGAGGTGCCCGCTCCCGCTCACCACGGGCACTGCTTGGCTTCACTCTGAGTGATGTCCCTCAGCAGGCAGGTGTTTGCTGCCTTAATGGTGCGGTCAGCAGGGACTTTTCAAGGGAAATATATGCATATGTACATGTGTATGCCTACACAAAAAACAATGTAAACGTATTTATGAATATATAAAAAAGAAAATGAATCAAGGCAAACCATTCACTCCATGGAATATTTATATACAAAAAGACCACAGGGAAGACCACTGACTCCAACTGCTTGGGTTTGTTTTGGCAACACAGAAAGCTGGACCTCAGCTGGTTCAGACAAGTGTGGGGCTGCCAAAGCAGTACCAGAGACCCACAGCAGCTCCTGCAGTGATGCTCCCAGGCCACAGGAGGAAAAGCACTGCCCCCGTATTAGATTTACAACCACCTGGGAAGATCTTAGCTAAGGATTATTCTGTTTGAGCAGAGTCTTCAAATTCCTGATGGTCCAGACATGCTCTTTGAAGATTTTACTGTATTATTTGCATTATATGTTCTATTAATGTATTCCTAAAGTATACTACTTCCCTGTACAGCAGCCTCCGTTATGAAATGAGAAGAAACCAGTGAAAGATAAATCAAAAGACTGAAGCTGGAACTGCAATGCCAGACTTGCAGGCAGACTTGAAAGACCCACAAAATATGACCCCTCGGGCTGGATGGCAATGAGCACATTCTGTTTTTGCTAAGAGTTAAAGTGCCCATTGCTCCCTTAGCAAGATTACTGCTTAGCTGATGAAACATTCGCCAGAATGACATAGCATTAGGATGTGCCATGTAGGACACTTCCAGAAAATATTCTTTTAAAACACAATGAAACATTACGTTCTGGCTGCCGGTGCGGACCTTAGCATCTGACAGCAGAAGCACAACATGGCCAATGATCAAGGCTGTGCTTCATCCACCACAAGTAGTTAATATATCCATCTCTGCACCAGTGAAAAATGTTTAAGAAATGAATTGTTTTGACCTGTGCACAGATGCGGCCTTGATTTAATTGTTTGGCGATTATGGTATTGCATAATTTTGCTGTCTAGAAAGGGTGCTTCCCCTACAGCCTCACTGTCAAACATGCCTTAAACATTTAAAGTAATTCTTTAAATGAATTTGGGAATGGAGAAGCAGGTCAAATAAAAATGCTTGAAAGTGTTCGGCACAACTGCCCTCACATACCAGCCTGTATCATCTGACTAGAGAATAATTAACTCAGTAATCAGCTCATGGATCTACACACCAAACTAAGATGCAGAAACAACAAGTTGCTTTTGGTGTTCCCTTGTTGCCCCTTAGAAACCAGGAGAATATCCTCCTGTTTGCTGTTATCTTGACTGTTACCGAAACCAACTGGAAGGATAAAATCACTTGCATGAATAGCTCTGACATCTAATCCGAACAAAGTATATGGATTTATTGCACTTAAAGGTTGGGAGGGTCCTCCAAATGGTGCATTTATCTTGTGTTTTGGGTTGTAGTCTGTAATGTCTTTTATTAAGTCATCTTAGAAAGCTGGAATAAAAGGAGGAGAAGTAATGTCTTTTATTAAGTCATCTTAGAAAGCTGGAATAAAAGGACAAACTTTCAGTATATAAGCCTGTTTTTACTTGGCTGTTCTGATGTTGATGTGGTCCTAAGAAAAAAATCCCTTATTTTTAAAATAGATATTTAGCGTATGTAATATGTAACCTAATGTATTTGCATAGCATAGCCTCATGTACCACTGCTAGATACACATATTTGATGAGAGTGTTAACCAGACACTTTCTGCATTATTTTATTGGATTTGTGCCAGATGATTTAAAGAAGCCTTGTCAATTGTGGGCAGCAGCTGTTAGAAAGAACTGGTCCACATATGCAGCTTCAGAGCATATGCTTTTTGTGGGAGAGAGTCAGAATAAATTCAGTAAATGTGTCTGTTTTGCAAACTGAATAATTAGAATGTGTGTTTTTGAAAAGGATGATCTTGTCATCACACAAGACAAATATGACAGCATTTTAGTTAGTTGACGTTAGTTAGTCGATCAAATGCTTTTCCATTGCCCTTTATGAAGTGTCTCTACCCCTCATCTCATATTGTTATTAAGGAGGATAAAAAGCCAGATATTCCACCCCCCTCATGGTCCCCACAGCTTCCAAGCAAACATTGTCTCTTGCACCTTGGTGTGTTTTCCATAAGAACACACTGAATTTAAATGAATGTCTTTGGGCTGAAAGTTACAGATTTAACGCATTTAGCACTAGTGAACTCTGTTCAGACACACACACAAACAGAGGATAATGTCATGCCGTGAGGTGTTCTGGATAACACCAGATTTGCTGAGAGCAAACCTCTCCTCCTTTTGCTGTGTAGTCCCTGACTGTCAATGAGCAGAATGAACCGAGCAAGACTTTTCACCACCTTTTCTGAAGGTCACATTAAATATCAATCCTTGAAATGATTTTCTATTCAAGATGGTCATTAAAATGGATATTTTTCAGTGTAATAGGATACATTTTCAGGACTAGACTTTGGATGCTTTTATCAGTTTGAATTTCTCTAGCCAAATCTCTCCATGCCTCTGTGGATAACTAATGCCCTTACATACATGCATTATTGAACGTGAAACCTGAGCATAAGCATTTTCACACAGTATTTCTGTGGGATCATGCTAGGAGGCAAAAGGCAAAGTGTCAGAAGCTGTAAGGGATGACAACAACAAAGCTCTGCAACTTTTTGGAGACACTTTACACCAAAACAAGATCCCAGCCTACAGAAGATTTCAAGGTGGGAGGAGATATTATCAAATCATATGATATTACAACTCTCTGTTGTTCAGAGAGAACGAAGACGTGAACATTGCCACTTACTACTTGCTAATATTAATTCTCCACTGCAATATAGTTTAGATGTAGGAGGACATTGCAGGGACCTGAAGGAAGGAGCATGAAGAATGGTGGCCCTTGGTTGCTAGATGTGGTCCTGTTATGAAAGGACGAGTGTATTTACTTTATGTTCAATGAAACCTTATCTGAAATTTATAGTAATTAATGATATTTATTAATGTGTGTGTTTGTTTTAAATTTCATTCATGGAAAAAGGCAATCCAAAGTTTCTTCTGACACAAATTTGGGCAGAAGACATTTAGGAAAAAGGGACATTAAGTTCCCTTCGGGTTCTCTGTTCTTACATACCTCCCTCCATCTCACTCAACTCACTTTTGGTAGCCACCATAGCTAACTGGGCAGGAGGGGCTCGTCCACGCTTAGGTGGCTGAAGGTCTTGAAGGTCTTGACGGACTTGTCCCCAGGATCAGTCTTTTGTGCGAGTGAAGCTGCAGACCAAGGTCTAGATGATTTGGCTGGGCAGCCCTGATGGAAGCAGTAAGGGCAATAAGCCCTGAGCATATCAGGCCTAGCGCTCTTCCCAGCCCTGACGAACATCTGATGGGAGCTGCTGATGCCTTTTTGATTTCTTCTGTGTCCATGCCTGCATGTACTTTGCAGGTGAGATGTTGTGATGGTGGGTCTTCCTGCTATAGATCCCTCAGCCTGCAACATTAATGACTCATTAACAAATTCCTCTCCCTTTTTTTGGCTCTAATTTTGGGATTTTTTTTTATCCTTTGGAGTGCTAGGGATGGTAAGAGGACATTAAAGATAAGGGTTGGTCTCTCTATTCGGTGGAGACTGTAGACTGTTTCATCTACAGGCAGTCTTTAAATGCCCATGAGGTTCTATATTTAGTATCCTGGTATTGTGCAGTGAATGGGACATTTAGCAGCACTCTCTAAATATTTTATGTGTACACTAAGGAATAACACATGCTGTTCTGGAAAATTTTCAACTTAGTGGAAATTTTCAACTTTTTTTCTAATTGTAAAAATCAAAGAATAACTCATTGACTGGGGTCAAGATGATATTTAATTGGCCTTTATACACATATTCACTTTTTTGTTTTGATTTTTTATTTTCTTTATTTTTATAGTGTTCAAAGACTTTAGATCAGAAATTCCCTATCTGGAGTTATTTCCCTAAGTCATTCTTGGATATTTCTCTGGAATAATTTTTATAGTGATACCTTTTTTTGTAAATGACCTTTAAAATTTTCATTATATTAAGGTAAGACCTAAAGTCTTAGTGTTGACTGCAATGGTTCTGAATCTACATAGACATGTACATAACAAAATTGAAGAGTTAATAAGCATTGATTTCAAAGCTGAAAGGGATTACATTGCCATTCAGTAAGTGTAGATGTTAAGCAACACTTAACAGTTGCACGAAAAAGCACTAAAGCACTATCAGATTTATGCCATGCCCTTTATTGTCTAAAAACAGATGAACAACAAAACATGAAGTGCTTTTCTTCAGCTTTGTGCATTTTCTTTCATTGGGAGTTATTGTGAAATATTTCGTAAGGACAAATTTAGAAAACCAGTTGCATATCAATATTCTGGTATTTATAGACATGTATGATAGGTATTTGAAGCACAATCTTATTAATTGTAACAGTAAAGTTCCGTCTAACATGTTTGAAAAAAATCACCTCTCCCAAGGAGAAAGTACAGCAACACTTTGCTTTTAGGTTTGTCCTTTACCCCTCCCAGTAGAACATATTAGGAGTTACAACATGACTTTCCCAGTGCTAACATTGACAAAAGGCTGGTGAGAAACACACTAATTCTAAGGAACCATTAGTTAGCATTCATTCTCCAGGTCAACGGCAAAATAACTTGATTTTAAAATACCGAAAGTCTCATGCTTAATTGTCAGACAAGTAAGGAAAGAACAGCAGTAAAGGTCTTGCACATATCAGCAAGGATCGTGTAAATTATATGTACCACAAGATTAAATGCACACACACACGCACAAAAAGGAATCTGCATAGCTAGAGCGCTGGTGCTGGACTGCCAGTTTCAGGTGACCTTTCCCAAGGCATTTCAAATGCCTTTTGAGGTGCAGATGGTATAAATAATCCTTTCTATTTACTAAACTTGCTTGGTTTGTTCGTAAACCTGGATTTTATTTCCAGGCTGTAGCGGACCTTGAGAGGTCTGCGGATAACAGGAGAGGAGAGGCAACACGGCCGCAGGTGGCTGCAGGAGCAGAGCACGGGGCAGGGGCTTCAGGGACACTCTGCACAGGGGGACGTGGTGGGGAAGGAGGAGGAACCTCCGCGCCGGGTAGCTCTGAAGTTTCTGAATCACTCACGCTTTCCATGTAGGACAAGCTGCTGGACTAGGTTTTGCAGGAATCACTGCACACACGGCAAGGACTTCACTCTGTCACAGCACACTTTTACTTTTTTGTTTTTTCGGGTGTTGATTAATCCCCCTAGCTAGATCTCAACTTGGCTGACTAATTTTGGAGGAGTTTCTCAGCTACATACTGGTAGGTGGAGGAACTTTCCTCTTTTCTCTGTTCCCAGTAACAGGGTGACTTACTCCATCTCCCCAGCCCTGTTTCCAAGCAGCGTTTTCAGTGAGCATCAATACAGCTTTTGAAAGTATTTTAAAAAACAAACAAACAAGCTGTACACAGCTGTCACATTTTGTCATTTTGTTTATAAGAAACATTGAACACATGTATGCTTGAAGACACTGTCCCAGGTTTGGCATTGTCAGCTGGTCACATCTTGTCTCATGCCAAGAAACACTTGCAGGTTGTCCTCAAGATAGGGTGGATTTTGAGTGCAGGTACAGGCTTGGAGGCGTTGAGCAAAGATGTGTCTCCAGGTGTCCTTGGCTGGCAAAAAGAGACTGCTCAAGGTGCAGCAACCAGGCAGGAGCTGGCCTGGGGACAGGCATCAACCTCTCTGCAGCATTGGAATTGCAGGTAATTCATAGACCAGCCTAGGAAATGATGTTTGAGACATCTTAATTTACTTCAAGGAGCCTTAGTCATGGAGAAGATGCGGCTTGTCCTTCGTGCTGTAATTGTTAAGTTTTAAGATTATTGAGTTTGACTGATGATGACCAAAGGTGAATCACCTTTTAAACTGAAACAGCTGAAATAAATGGACACATTACAGGAGGTGCTAATCTATCCAAATTAAGCCCAAAGACTTCCATCTTTTGTAAAGGATTATATCTGTTGGCTGCATAGAAACAGTTCTACAAACCCTTCCTCCAAATAACAACAGTATTGCTGAAGGAAGGCTGTGATTCTAGATAAAGCTGCTCAGCTTCTTAGGACACTCTTCATATTTTATGGAACAAATCGAGTCATATATCTAATAAAAAACACTCAAAGAAATGAAACAATATAATATGTTGCAAAACCAGATCTGTGCTTGTGAAGTTTAATGAAGTTTAGCCACAGACTTAAATGGAGCAAGAAGTACATCCCATGTACCCTTCTGAGAGGATGGGGATAATTTCCACCATAATGGTTATCTTCAAATGTATCAAAACAAGAAAAAAAGATTGTATTTAATTAGTATCTTTGAGAATCAATTGACTTCAAACACTGATTTATTGTTTAATCATTATTACTCAAGAAACGCATTTCAGAGACAATGAGGCATTTTCATGTTCAGAAAACTTTAAGTTGTAATTTTCAAACACAGACTATATTTTTTCTTAAGGGCATACTCAATCAAATTAAGAAACTCAAAGAACTGTACATGATTTATTTAACACAGAATTAAATAAACATGGTATATCACTAAACTCAAAAGACACAGATGCATATCCATATTCTAGTAAAAACACGGAATCCCTGCTTCATGAAAGGAACTTTAAAGCTGGACTAAATAGTGACCTGTACAGTTAAGTTTTATAGCTTTTTTTAATTAACCCTAGATGTTGAAATATCATAAAGCAAGTTTCTACATCGGGAAGTTTCTGTAATAACTAGAAGGCTGAAAAGCAAAAACCCGATGGACTCTTTTTGTTTCTTTGGATTTCTCAGCCAACAGGGTGCAATAGGGATCTATCTGCAAAGTGCTCTACTCAAATGCTATGATCACACTAATGGGACTGGTAATATGGTCCCGAGTGTCCTCTGAAGGCTGGGATCCTCAGGCAGTCCTTTAAATCAGGAGGTGAGGCATTATGAAAAATTTATAGCATTGCTGAAAGAGTAAAGATGTTAGCTACACCAATGACCAGGTTTCTATAGTCCTTAGGAATAGCAATTAAAAAAACAGTCATCACTGGATCTGATCTGATTTTCCCTTGATCTTTCCTTGTGTTTCCTTATACTAGGAAAAACAACTCACCTACAACTTCAAGATTTTCATCAGAATTCACACTTTTATCAGTCCAAAATTACTTTGAAAATCCTAGCTATACTGAATATATTTTTATGAAAATACTCATGCACAAATCATGAAATAAGTAAATTAGAAATTTATGAACTTCTGGTGCATTCAAAAAAGAAAAATATATATTTGTCATATGAAAGATTAAAGATGATAGATAAAGTTAAGTTTTTTTCACATTTCAAAAGATAAATTTAGCACGATTAAGATGGGATAAAAATATGAAACAGTATCTAGCAACACAGATTTTCAGGAACGTTTCCTGACTTAGCCCATACTCTTATTTTCCCTAGTGTAAGTAGAATTCCAAACAAACAATTAAATCACTTCGTGATGATTAGTCACTGGCACGAAACAGTGCTATTTAGCACTACATCAAAGGCATTGAACTTCAAAGTCATAGATCCTTCAGATCCTTCCCATTCTGGCACACTTCTTCTGTCCCATCGTCTTCTGTTTGCTTGTTCTGTTTTTGAAAAGAAAAATAATATTAAAAAGAAAAAAAATCTTGAAAATATTGCTGTTTGGATGAATTTGCCTTTCTCTTGACACCTTGAATGCATAATATTAAAAAGTACTTTGCATTTTGAAAGTAGCATTTTGTAATTCTTTGAAGTCACTCCACCCAATCTGCTAAGTAGGGTTGGTTCTGAGATGTGCAAACCACATCCATGAGTGCAGGGAGACCCTTATTTTCCTTGATGAGCTTATAAACTTTCTTGCTGCCTGCTGAAAACAGTTGTATAATGTCTTATCTTATTATGGTCCTTATGCAGCAGATGGAATATGATACAGATGCAAAGACACCAGCAGATGAAAACACATAAAAAGAGGATAATAAAGACACACAGAACCAGATAGGACCAGAAGCTGAATGTTATGATCTTGGTCATCAGATCCCATCTGAGTAATATTCCCACCAATCTGAATGGTATTTTGGAATAATGCAAGCTAGATATAGTGCCCCAAAATACCCTAATATTTGAGATATCCTTGAGCTGAAATGATAATAACAAAGAGGGATCTCTATAGTGAGAGAGAAAGATTTTCATTATGCTCTGTGCTAAGGTCCACAAGGGCACTATTTGAGATATTTCAGCTGAGATGTTTGCAGCTTGGGGTCATATCCAGACCTGCCAGTCACTGTAGCTGAGCTGCTGTCTCCTATCTCTGCTGTTGCTACCAGTTCCACCAGCTTCTGCTTCTGTAAAGGCTTTCCAAAGGACTGACAAACATTTTTACTAGTATTTTGATTGAGTTCAAGATTTTGTCTAATACTCAGCCAAATCACAAAGCTGCAGGACATTTTTTGAAAAGCTGTTCCCAGAAAGCTCTCTTTGCTCCCTTTCCTTGAAGGGTTTGTGTTGGCAAAAGACATAAAAGCCCAAGGGATAGAGCCAGGTTGATAAAAGTTCAAGGCAAACAGGAAATATTTTGCACCTTCCTACTTCTATCCCATATGGTGGACAGTTCGGTTACTTTAACTTCTCTGTAGTCTATCTACAGAGGTGTCCCTTTGGTAGCAAATCTGGCAGAGAGTGGTTTGGTAGGCAAGGATGGATATGGTTGGGATCCCTTCAGCTGGGATTTGCCGTGGTTATAAAGCAGCTTCCAATTAATAACATGACGCAATCTCTGACATACTGTTCCCTTCAGTGAGCCTGGTGCCAATGAGGATAATTCTGGAGGCTGACAGAAGGTGGAAACTCACATCTGAATGTTCAAGATGCAGAACTTGTTAACTACCCAATCTGGGAATCAGCACCTTTCCATTAAGCACTTGCACTGTTACCGCTAGTTGGAGTGAGGGGCCCTGGACACCCCTGCGTTGTCCCCCAGCTGCAGGGACCTGGCTGTCCTGGAGCATTCCTGGTCTGCGTGACTGATTCAGTTCAGTCTCCTCATTTGTAAGAAATATTGCTTGTAGTTAACCAAGGATCCTAATTGCTCAAAGAAAGAAAAATAAGTTATACCTTTATAGGAGCCTTGTAAACTCTGTCATGACTTGGTCCTGCCATCACATCTTCTGTGTAACTAAGAGAGAAATTCTGAAGTGTATCTGCACTACGGCAAGTGCCCGGTGGCCTGGGGGAGCTCTTAGGCTTTTTCTTACCCATGGGAGACAAAATTCACCCTGACATTCATAACAGAAAGGTCGAGTGTCTGTCCTATGAGCACAGTCCCACTGGATACCAAACTTCGCATATGAATTGCAATTTGATTTGATCTAAGTAGGGAAGCAAGTGAGTCAGAATATTGATGAGGAGAGAAAATTGCCATTTGGTTATTTGCTGCGTTTATTTCTGACATTCAAAGGATGACAGCTTATCTTCCCACAAGTAACTACTAATACATTAAATCAATATAAAAGAGAAAGTGTCAACCTCATTATTTGCTTTTACTATAAATAGCTTGGCCCAGGTTAGCAAACGAGTCAGTTTGACACACTTGGTATCAGTCTCTCATATATGAATATTTACTCACAATTTCAAATACTAGGTATTGGGTTTCTCTCTGTAATGAGACAGCAATAATCCTAATGGCTGACATATCAGTGTTGGTAGGTAGCAATAATTAAATACTGGCTTTTTTAATTTTTGCACAGTTAAATAACTAGACTAAATGGAATGAATGGACTGATGAGGGTTAAATTTAGAGTTACTTCCCAGAGACACTAGATACTTGCTGAGCAGTGAGTTGCACAGTCACTGAAACCCTAAGCATCCACAGCTACAGCTAGCAGAGAAATAACTTCAGGCTGAAGGATTCAAAAAGTTGGATAGAGAATAAACAACTGTGGGGAAATGTACTTCAGTCTTCGACAAAGCAGTTAGTTATTTTGCTGACCACAGGCAGATGGAAAAAGGATGGTGAATACGACTGTCAGCACCCATCTCTATCACCACAATGAAGAGAAAATACATCAGTATTTAAGTTAATGAGTGAAATGAAAAATTTAGTCTTTATAGTATTACTATTTTTTTAAAAGAAAGGTGCTGCATTAACAGTCAAAATGTCTGTGTGTTGAGTTTTTGGTGCTACTTATCTTTTTGTTGATTAATGGAACAGAGGTCCAGTACTCTGGCCCAAGTGCTGGAGGAAAACTTCGGAAAATTTAACTGTATTAAAAAAAATATGAGTTTATAGAGAATCAGTTAAACTACGTTAAGTTCTTATGACGGCTTTCACACAGAAACAAAATAGAACTATTCTATTTCCAAAGCAAAAAAACAAATTAATTCAATTGACCAAAATTCCCAATAGAAGCATAATCTCCCTGGAGGATTCAGAGCATTTTAATCAATCCATTCTAAAGATTAATGCTGATCAATTTTATTAAATATCTCCATGCAAAAAAAAGCCCTGCCTAATCTTAATGAGCAACAAAATAAACTGAAAAAATTAAATCTACCTGCACAATTATGCTCAACAAATGCATGTTGCAGCTCAATAACTCTAACTTCCATGGATTTTAAGCCATCACTTTGCTAAACAGTGTCAGAATGCCGAAGAACCTTGATTTACAGAAAGAATCTATACTGCAGGTATACCACAGAGACTCTCAGTGTACTGACTGTGACTCTGTTGGATCAGTTTTTCTTCTGTTCCCTGCGGACGCTATCTATCTTCAGAGAACAGGCTCTTCGGGCCATGGCAAGAATGCCCCAACAGTGCCCAAGGCCTGATGAAAAGCCAACACAGTGACCTGTTAAAGAAGGGATAAGAAAGGGAAGTTTAGGACGAGAAAAATGCACCCAAAAGTCATTGCCAATTGGTTTATTTAGCTTTGATCAGGGAAGTTCTCTTCATAAAAGCAGGGATAACTAATCTTTTGTTTCCTTGGACTTCTTCAGAAGATGGCTGCTGTTGCTTTATCTGCCACTGCTACAGTCCTGAGACATCTACAGATCCATGCGTCCAATGGGTTATGCATCTTATTGATGAAAGCATTGCTTTGGCACTGAACATTTCAGCTAGGATCAACAACTGCTACTTGAGATCACTTCTGCTACTGTTTTATTGAGATTAACTACATCCAAACTACACCAGAAAGTTTCCTAAGAACTACTTAATCCAAGTGAAGTAAGACAGAGCCTCTGTAGTCACCGTGCCCAGTGTTCACTTAATGACTCACAATCTGATTATTTTTGCCCTATGAACTTTTTCATAAAGACAAATGATTATTGCATAACATTTTGTTCATAACAGAATAATATATCACCTGCTTTTATGAATAACTTTGTTTAGGTTGCACCCTGGTGGTTTTGTTCTTGCTTTAACTTCTCCTTTGGGTGTAATGTTTCCAAACTAAATAGAATAACCTTTTCTTACTTTTAAGACAATTTGAAAAATGGCAAATAGCTAGGAGTTAGCAACTATTTTCCTTCTAATGACAGAGCTGAGAGCATTGTATCTGTCAAAGCATGAGATTGACAGCGTTATTAGTTTTCTAAAACACCTATTTATAAAACAATTATATTACTAAAAAGGTAACTTATCTATTATAGCTGCAGATACCAATGTAAAACACTTTGACCAATTTAAGACTTTAAAAATATTTTTGTATTTTGACAAGGGAAAAGTTGCATTAGGAAGTGTATTAGCATACTTGTTTTTAACCTGTCTTTTGATTCTAAAAAGTTTTTGTCAAAATATAGAAGTCTATCTAGTACTTCTTCCCGATAAAGTATGGTAATCCTCCAGACACCGTGGTTCTTAAAGCTCCAGGACGTAAGCAATATGACATGGGCTATGGAGCCCATGACAAATATTTTAAATAAATGAGATGATGTTTGGGTCAATGAAGGAGCATTTTAGCCCTTTTTATTAAAAAGGGGAATCAAGCAAGATAAAAATATAAATTTTAAGGTATTTTTGTTATGAGGGTTTTCTGAAGTGCAATTTTTTGGACTGTTGGGGGAGCTACAATCCATGATGGCCCCCTGAGACCAAAGCCGGGTCCATTCTCACTTTTGTGACTCTGGAAGATGCTTAAATGTGGTGGCCAGCCAGGCCACCTCTGGTTGAAGAACAAGTGAAACGTACTGTTTTCTCGTGTGACTGAGCAGTCAGATGCAGCTCTGCAACAGAGAAGCCTGCAGATACTGAGAAAAAAAAAAAAGGGATTTTAATTTTCAAGCCACTTTCCTAACTGTTTTAATTATTGCTGGGAAAGGTGTACTGCCAGGCCTTGCACAGCCTCTACTGCTGCCTGGTGACAGGACAACAGGACTCACAGTTAATTAGTCTCACCGCTGTGGAAATGGTGGGGATTGAGCGTGCAGCACCCACCTGCTGAGACAGGAGAGAGCCTAGAAAAAGCCATGTCAGGAGATTGGGGAGGGAAGTTCCTCCTTGCGTGGAGCAGGCTCTGCAGCTGCCTCCTGCAGCAGGAGCCGTGTGCTCCTCTGCACCAAGCTGGCTTGCAAGGGCCTTCACCAAAACTATTTCTTATTTTTAGCTGAGAGTTTTAAGGTTGATGGGGAAAGTCAGCAGCAGGGCATGACTTTGCTCCGTACTCTGTGCAGGGGCAGCAGGATCAGCCCATCAACACCAGCTGACAGAGGCAGCTATCCCATGGGCAGCTCTCGATGCGGCCCCTTTCTCAGACAATTACACTGACAAAGATGTATGTTTGCTTGCTAATACCGAGCTCTCCGAGACCTTCTCTATTTTTCCCCCCTCGAAAGAATACTGCACTGTACCCTGGGCGGGAGGTTAGTGGCTATTTTTTGTGGATGCTGTCCAAACCCAGAAGCAATCAGAACATAATAATCAAAAATATTGACCATTTCACACCAGAACACTTCAGAGACAAAACAAGGCTATGACAGTGCTTGTACCCACCTAATACTCTAATACAATTAATTTTTAATAACTCTGGGATGAACTCAGCTTCAAGAACTTGTTTTAAAGTAATGAATGTTTCATTCCTTTGCGTATCACACTGTGGCACAACTGGGCCAAATAATTGGTTCAGTAAGTTCTGTTATTTCTCTTTTTACTGTATTCTGAAGCAAATATTTGTTGCAGAAAGCCTCAGAAGATTTATTGGAGCATGTCTGTGAACCCAAAGAAGAATACAGCATGGCATTTTGTGAAAGACTATTGAACCAGGGATCAAAGTTAGTTTAAAGAAAAAGTTTTAGAAAGTTTAAGAGTTCAATGACTTGCAGCAATGCCATATAAACAATAACAGCCCGTGCTTGTACTGACTTTGCAAATATTATTGAAAAGATAATCTGGTGCCAGCACAAACAGGATGACAATAATCGCCAAATTTATGAAATAATAGGTAGAATTTCACCCTTTTTTTTTTAAGTTGTGCATGCATGACAATCTGAGCAGATTTTCCTCCTTTGGTGACATAAATTTGGTAGGGACATAGAATATGAAGATAAAGAGGTAATATGTAATTAATAAATGTTCATAGGGAGCTCTGAAGTGGAAGATGCCCAAGGCTGGTGGCAGCCAACCTTTCTGGCCAGGAAATTCTCGATGGGTTTTGGTGACACAAAAGCATCAGGCCACAGGTCCTCTCTGTGACAGCATACAGTCCTGGGCAGTGTTGCCTGTTGGCCCCTAAAGACTGGGTCTGGCCTATTGGAGGATACTGGTCCTATCAGAAGGTATTTTTTGCATGTTATTTTTTTTTTTTCTTACCTTGCCTTGTTTGATTGCATGGATCAGAAAATAACAGTAGGCCTCCTAATCTTTATTGTTACCTATTTCTTTCTGTAAGGAGGCTCCTTAGGGCAGTCAGAATATTTTTAAGCAACATTTTCTTATATAAGGAGGAGCAGTAGCAAAATGGGTCTCAAGGTAGCCTCTGAAACAGTGCCTTGAACAATCTATTTTGATTGATTTGATTGTAGTAAAAAACTTCTTTGCTATACCAGAATGAAAATATCAGTGCTGTAAAACTGCATTTTGAAACAAACAGCTGCTTTTCAGCTATGCCTTCGCACCAAAAATCCAGCAAGCAGAGCTCAGTCCTGTGGTATCAGCAGGCATGGTCCTGAGTCTGTAAAATACAGAGCAGGGCTCTCCCCAAAGAGACAGACTCTGAGAGTGTCACATGAGGCCCACTGGCTGTATTACAAAAAACATCAAATTAGAATATCTAGCAACTTACAAACATTTTTCTATGCAAGTATCTGAAATTTTGATTTTAGTAAAAGTAAAAAGTAAAAAGAAGTAAAAGTCCCCATGTGTGACAACATTCAGAAACATATTAAAGAACATGCCTGAACTTAAGCAGTTGTTTAGCCCCACTTGTGTACTGTGTACATGCAAACAAGTACTTGCTTCTTTTGAACTGAACTCTCTGTTAGTATTCTGTCTCACTGGTTTTCGTCTTTTTTTTCATGCCATCTATGTTTTCTCAAAAACTTTATATGCTTCTTTGCTCCTGATGGTATTTATATCCAAACATTGATCTGACTATGAAACTCCCTCCTGTGTTATTGCCCATATAAGCAAAACTGGCCATTTCAGATTTAACTACAGATTAGTTTTGAACAACTGTGGTATAGGCATTGGCAGACAGGTGCCAGGGCTTATACTCTTAAATTTGCAAAACTGTAAGCTGCAGCATAAAATATGAATCCAGATTGTCACAATACTGCAAAATATTGAAGCCTGTGTTTAAATATAGGAATGAATTTGATCTTTTTCTAAACTAGAATCAGAAAAGAGATGCACTCTAAGCTTATTAGATCAATTCCTTTTATGGTGAGTGTCTGGCTAAGCTACATAAGTACCGTCTGATCTTTTTATTATCTCCTTGCTGAGCTAGTAGTGCCACCTTCTTTACCTGATTAAATAAGTACCTCTTTGCTCATTGGGTTTGGCTAAATTCTCTCATCTATAGTCTCTGTTGAAAGGCTTGGGGATTTATCTCCCCCCAAAAAATTACTAGATTGATCTTTCCATTGGTACTCAAAACCAAGGTACAATCATTTTATCATTACAATTTACACGGTACTTCACTGCTGAATATTTAATGCATCCTTTAATCATCTTAAATAAACTTACTTTCTAATGAATAGCCACATATAACTTAGAGAAGTGTTTTATGAATTGCTGCATCTGCTTCCCAGATGATTATCATTTTTGGCCTGTGAACAACTTTTCAGTCAACGACTTTGTAAACTTTTTATGGAGAAACCTTAACGAGTTTCTTAGTCCCACAGGTGATGTCATTTCAGTTAAATTTTATTTTCTATAAATGTTTACTGCAATCCCACAACTTGAGAATTAGTTGCATGAAGAACATTGTAAATCTTACGTCAGTCTTATCATTTACCCCTCTTTTCTTTCAAAATATACTGCTAAATGCAGTTAAAGCAGTTTGTTCATAGCTCAAGATCACTTTTGAAACCAAATCCTAGGCTCCTTACATGCGTAGTCCCCATTCATGGGATGCATAGATATTGCTCTCAACAAAACGTCATCTTAAAGCAAATACACCGTTGAAATTAATGAACTGCTCTTGAGAAATGGGTCCCAAGTCAGATATTGGCACCTCAGAGCATTCTATATGAAATCATGTACTCAGTCCATGAAACTTTTTATTTTAATGAATGAGTCACTACAATGTAACAAGGGCAAATGTGTAATATACTGGAGAGATCTATTCTTTGAATATGTTTTTAGAGATGGTTGCTACTTGAGGTATAACAACTTCTTGATTTTCTGCCTAGTGCATTAATTTAATCTTTTCTTTGATTACTGAGGTTATTAAAACTGAAATAAACACAACCTTCCCCTAATCAGAGAAACTAATATTGCAAACCCTGGTTTGGACTAGCTCTCTTTTGAAACATTTCTGTGAGTGATGACTATCTAATTCCCCTGGGGAAAGTTGAGTCCTTGTGTTGCTGGATGAACTGATTCTGTCATTTTACCTGCCTGCGGATCTAGATGAATGATAAAAATAATGAAATGCAGAGCTTATTGCTTCTGAACCTCAACAATAATTAGTCCAAATTATTATTTTAATTTGACGTATCGCAGGGAGGTGATGTCACTTGGCATCTGCTCACCCCATCATGCACGTGACGGAAGTCTTCACCTAGATTTCACGTGTAATTACTACCCTCAACCAATGGCACCCTTTCAGATTTAGTGAGTTTTATTCCACAGGGTGGTCTCCTCAGCAGAGAGCAGCATTGTTAGGCAACACCAGGACTGAGTGAGACCCCTTATCTGCACATGTTCTTAGGGGGAAAGAACTTTGTTCCTGAAGACTAATGAAAAACCTACAGTCATAAAAATATTAAGTTCTTCCCCCTCCTTGCTGACCCCTGCGGGCAGCGGGAGGATGCTTGGGGGAAGGCGCGTGGCCCAGCACAGCCTGGTGACTCCTAACCCGGCTCTGCACTGCTTGCCCTGGTGCACGCAGCAGTGGGGGCTCTTGCGCTGACCCTATGCGGATTTATGACTGCCTGACTCACCTCGGGGTAGGACAGAGGAAGAGAGATGCTTTGCACACATACCACACCAAACCAGGCTAAATGAGGTTGGTTGAGTAGGTAGAATGTCATTCCAAAAACATTTTTCCCCTCAAGGTTCCTTTTTGATAGTCATTTTTATGTGTTGCTTTATAGTATTGGAATGATGCGAGATCATGATGGGAAAGAGTAATGTTTGTACGTCATATTAATAAAAATGTTCTGATACAAAATAGCTCTGTGTCTGGTGTTTCTCATATATCTTATGTATTTGTTCATGTATGGTCTAGACTTAGGAATTTTCTGGATTCCTTTCGCCAAACTTGAAGAATAATAAGATGATGAAAGAGGCATTTATGTTTTATTATCTTCTCCTCATTTAACTGGAAGAATGGCCCAAAAAAATGCTATATACCTTCCACCTTAGGCAGAACACTGTTAGGCTGGGACAGGAGGCAGAAGGATCTGTTCTTCTGCATAAGTATTAGAGGAATCATGATTTTATCTTTTGAATTTATATAGAATTTTCCTTAATTTCATTATTGGTCATAATCAAGTGTTTCAGATAGGCACAACTATTTAAACGAAATTATTCAGAGTTGTATTTTATGTAGTCTGAACATAATTTAAAATGAAGTAAATGGAACATTTCCAAAATGAGAGACAGAAGCTATCTTCCTTGAAAAGCAAAGAATTGCACACATCTACTGACTGGAAAAAAAAACTCAGAACTTTAGTACAACAATCTCAGTTCAATCAGTGACAGCTTCAGAAAAGAGCTCACCATGAAAAGACTCCCTGCATTTTTTTTTCTGAACACTCTTGACTGTGAATGAACTGGTATATATAAATCTTTGCTACGAAAGCCTCAGTGAAGATCCTGTAAATGCTTAGTGCTTGTAGCCTTGAAACTGAAGGAAACTACTGCTGAGCAACTTTTGTACAGCCCAGCCCCAGAAACACCATATTGCCTGCTTTGTAGTGTCCTGATATGCATGGTAGCTTGCATATAAAACCTTTATGATGCCCAGATCTGGGATTCTACTTCAGAAGAGGCGATGCAATCTGGTACTTACTGGGTTAAGCCTTTCTACTGGTTTAGCTCTGCTTCATCTTTGTACTCTGTGTTCAATTTTGAGTGTGAACTTCCCAAAATTCCAGAATGGTCGAGGTGGGAAGGGACCTCTAGAGATCATCTAGTCCAACCCCCCTGCTTCAGCAGGGACACCTAGAGCATGTGGCACAGAACTTCTACGCATTCATGCACATCATGCAATTGGGTAGTGCTGACAAGTCCAACTGGTCAACCTGCATTCATGTGGTGCTGTGTTTAACCAAAAAACCTGCTTCTTGGCTGCCTCACTCATGTGGGTACAGAAGCACTTTTCCAGGTCCCAGTGACCAACCCAGGCATCCCCGTGTAGTGCTCCCAACGTGTCAGACCATCTTTCTGTGTCCCAGCTAAGCAAACATGCCCTCCTCCCTGGTTTTGCACATTGACCGTTCTGCAGCATGTCTCAAGTCTCATGTAGGGTGATTGTTTGAAGGATAGATGCAATAACACAGTTGCGTTCTCAAAGAGCCTGACCTGCACAGTTCTTTAAAGGAAAGCAAAACATTTTGCTAATGTCAAATGTCATTTTAACAGAATTTAATAAGCCTGTTTGTTTGCCGATACACTGAATTTGTCAAAAGTACTTGCCGGCTCAGACTAGAATTGCGATGGCTGGAAAATTCACAAGGAAGATCATTAAATAAACTGCTATGTTTATAACCATCACTTGTCAGAAGAAGAAATTAGTGAACATCTGTGTCATGAAATGAATGGTTGTAGAAATTAAACCAACAATATTAATTTGACTGAAAAATCACTAAGTCAATAGATTGTACTTTTGCCGCCTTATCTCTCTTCTTTTGGTAAGAGCATAGAATATTTTTCAGGAATAGTAAAGCAAAGAAATTGTGACTGTATCTGTTTCTCTCACATGGAAAAGAAATACCCTTAATCATCATTGAAACCCTCTAAATTTGAACTGCTGGATGTACCCTGGCCATGTGCAGATAGGCACATTAGCATGTGGATAAGGTTGGTGACCAGGAAATCTGCAGGGAATTAGGAACTGAGAAAAGACCAAGATCTCATAAGAATGTGATTGCCTTTAAGGAAGTCAGGAGGTCTTGTACAAAATGCAGCATTTTTTTTCCCTGAAAACTAGGTATTGCTCAAGAGTCTTCCTACTGTATTATACCAAAAGTCTGCGAACTGAAAATCTTGGTTTTATCTTGCTGCATGTAATCTCAATCTACATTCTTTCTTTACCAAAATATATTGTCAAGAATCTCTGTGTCAACATTTGTTAATAAAATCAGCTTATGTTGTATGCAGCTAGCTCAGTTTCTCCTCAGCTCAACAATCCATGATGCTTTTTAAGAGGAATTAAGCTGCTCTTAAATTTTGAATTGGTCAAGAAAGTAAATGAATATGCATATTAAAAGCCCTGTACAAGTCTTGCTTCTAGAAGCTACCCAGACTTTTTCTATCTTCTGACTTTAAACAAAGAAAGGTTAGATCTTTGAGGTAGTAATTTTCCTCTTTCTAATATTGGAATCGGTGTCATTCTGTGATATCAAGATTTCTATAGAACTTTCTAAAAGCATCCTGTGCCTCATCTGTGCTGGTCCTGAGCCCTCCCGCATCCCTATTGGCTTGTCATACTATCAGATTTTTTTCCTAGACTGTCTGCCTGTTTATATCAGTGTTAACTCATGAGGGATCCAATTTTCCTCAAGTTTCTTTATTTTCTCATGAAGTTTGAGAATCTGCCTAGTTCATTGCCTACATATACCTTAATCAGCCCAATAAGTTACTAAGCATTCATTAATTCTCAGTTGAATAGTGATTAATTGGATCAGTTGCTCACTCCCTTGCAGGATGTAATAAAGTGATTTTCTAAAGTGCTGGAGAGACAGGCTGTATTGATTCTGCAATATGAGTCATGTAGTCCAACATGGAAAATACACATTCAAAATTCTTAATTTTCTAAACCATTTGGAGCCTGTTGTTACAATAAGCTGTTAGGTACGAGAGTCAACCCATCTGGTCTCACTATATTTCTCTTCTCTCTTTTTTCTTCCTTTTCTCAAAATTTACTATGAAACTGCAAAGTATTAAGAGGATTGTGTGTGTGTGTGTGTGTAGGAAGTAGTTATTAACTTTCCCCTCAGAGTACCTTTGATAATGCTATCACGTATCACATCTGCTATCTGTATCTAACAGCTTTTCTTTTAAGAGAAAAATCAAATACAAAAGACAAAATCTTAGAAATCAATATAATGGCTGTACCTGCCTCATCTTCAGGTATCTTCCATCAGTGGTCTGCAAATTGGTTTATGGGTAATGGGATACTTTCGCATTTGTCTTTTCTATTATATATTACTGTTATTATTGTAAAATCTTCTTTCTTTTTTGACAGGGTCATTTAGTCCTTTAATGTTTATAAAAACAAACGTTTGTTGTGTGATTCTCTACATTGGCAGTTACTAGACTTTCTGCTTTCAGGATGGACTACGTGGCCTCTTGGCTGGCAGAGATGGTGGCTACACATTGCTTGATACCCACATCTGTAAGAGCAAATGCATTGATTAAAATGGCACACGTAGCCAACACGCAGGTCAGTTTCTGGGCTATTCCACATACTGACATTGCTTTTTGATCTCTATTTATTCAGTGGAAAGGGATGTTTCAACTCTCCTTATTTATGTAAGGAAGTTTTCCTTGCACTGCCTGGGTTAACTTGTAGCAACCTGGATGGATATTCACCAGAGATTAACTTCTCAAGAGCCTTGTTTAGGTTCATAACTCAAGTCACCTGAGTTGTTGACCCAAGAAGAGAAACTAAGCAGAGTCTTTTAAAAATGACATGTTTTTCTACCCTTAATGAATGCAATATTGCTCGAAACTGGGAAACAACAGAAGGAGTTATAAGCAATAAAAAGAAATATAAATGTGTAATTATTACTATTCAATCTATTTGAGTTGTGAACACCTTTCAGCTGTGTTTGGATCTAGGTTGAGGAGAGAAATACACACCAGTGTACGTCCTGCAAACTTCTCATTTCTCACAGATTTTATTTTATTAGGGCTGACTGTCACTCCTGAAGTACTCTATGAAACTTAGCAAAATGCCGGACTTGACTGCTGCTACTGACATATTTTGACATTGAAGTATTCTTCTTTGATATGAAGATTTGTCACTCAAATGTCCTGCCATGAAAGTCCTGGCATTCAATGGTAAAGTCCTAGGTAAGTGCTAAAACATCCCTAAAACTACCAGAATGGTCATACAGCTCAGGATCCTCCAATCTCCAAATTATGTGGGAAGAAAGACAAATGGGAGTTAGCTACATGGTTACCTATTTAGATTAAATGAAAAGAAATATCCTTGAAGTCTTTATTTTCCTGCCAAACTTGCTGTAATTGACCCTTGGATTCATCTGAGAGATGAACAGTTACAGACACAGGCAGAATGATCTCCTATCCCTAATTTCCTTAGGAATCAATGCTAAAAACAGCAGCAGTGCCAAGAAATGTACCTTATATTCTAGGTGAGACCAAGAGATAATCTTTATTATTTTTCTCAAAAGGGGGATCTGAGACATCTTTTCTGTTGTTATTTTCCCAAGACCTCCTGCCCAAGAGCGATTCTCCCAGTCACCTCCTGCAAGGGGCTGGAGCGCTTGGTGCTCCCGGGGCAGGGAGCACATCTGGCGGCTCCTGCTCCTGCAGGAGGACTCCTTGGCTTGTAACCTGTGAGCCTGTTCGGATCGCGCGTTTGCTCAACGAGACAGGAGCTGATGCGGAGCAGGGTTTCCTTTCTCATATTCTCATATCGTTAAAAAAAAAACCCAAAATATTCTGTAGGGAAAAAAATCAAAGATCTGAAAATGGCAATGAGAAGCAATCGTGTTAATGTAATTCAAGCTAGCTCAAGTCAATAGAGTATCCCAGGCGAAGTGGCAGAAGTAGACTATTCTTCTGTGGTCAGGTTTCAGGGGCCTCTAGAAGCTCACAGAATTTAGAGTGATTTGACTTTTTGAGTTTTTTTTTTTTAATTTATTTTTAGTTTTGACTTATTGCCCTTCCTGAATTCACTATTATAAGACAGCGATACTGTGGTTAGTATACAATCTGATGTAAATACTGTGCCTGTATCATTTTTTGACTGGGCATCTGAAATAAAAGTCTGTAGACTAATAAAAAAACGGTTACATAGTAATAGGTTACCTTGAAATTTATTAGTAATTTCATAACAAACTTCACTAACCTGCCTGACAGTGCTTACCTATGTCTTATCTTTAGCTTTTATCAACATTATGGGCTGCCTATATCCTTCTTTCAGGCAGGATTTTCCTACTTCAGCCAGGCAATAGCAAGATAGGGGTTAAAATATCTTTTTGTGGATTAAAGAACCTACAGCCACAGCTGCCTCCCCCGGATATCATACTGTCAAGGTAGCACCTGAGTTACTGGATCATGTGTACAGGTCTCTAAACATGACTTTTAACTTGATCGAGATTTCTGACTTGATTTATATTAACATGTGTTTGGATAAGGAAGAAGATGGTGATTGTTATGATAAATTTTTATTAGCTTTAGATTATGCTGAAACCTGCTTATTAATTTAATTTACAAAAAACAGCTGAATATTAGGAACAGCTGAAAAACAATGCAACTAGGGCAGAACTAGAGTGGGCATTTCAGACACATAGGGCACCATGAAAGGAAGTGCATATCTTTTGAGCTAGGAGTGAAGACAATAACATGTCACAAGACATTTTGTAGCATAAAAGAAGTCAGGTTCACTGCCATAGGCATATTCTGCAACATGACAAGCCTTTAAAACAGGGAAGAAAATCTGAATTTGATGTACAGGGCACTGGGGAACTGGTAAAACTCGTTAAAGAAGGACTGTGGGGGTGAGTTTGGTTCTGTGTAATAAGGAAAAAAAATTTTAAAAAAAGATGACTGTTCAGTATTAGCCTCTGGAAAAAATATCACTTTAATTGGACACTAACAACTAGATAAACAAACTTTCAGCTTAATAACAAGACCTGGAGGGAAGAGATTTTCTCATTTCAGAGGTGATTTTTATGATAATATAAGCTGGGTTCTGATGATGCAGATGCTAGTTTTGACAGTGTAGTCCATTACTGCAAGTCACAACTCACTTTTATTTCTATCTTTTTTTTTTTAACTTGGCCATATAGTTTGGTGGTGAGATGCTGTGATTTTACCTTAATTATCCACAGGAAAGCTATGTATGTTTTAGCTCGCTACAGAGCTTACAAATGACTAGGTACCCCCTCCATCCTGTGTTGCAGCTGCAGGTCCTCTCTGGCTGGGAAAGCCCAAGCTCCCAAAACATCCCCCTTTCAGATGTATGTAGCACCTATATGGGGTTAAAGGTGCTGAAAAGAGGAGATCAAAGGCTCTAATGAGATGCAGTGCTGATGCATAAAGATATTCCATCTGATATGCGGTATTTTTTTTCCTGTTTTGAAAGCTGCCGTTTGTGTGAAAGATTATGGCTTTGCATTTACACAGTGAAAATGGCTTTTCCATAAAAGCAAAAAGCAAACAAGGGTCACTCAGATGATAGCTGCATGTCTTCACAACAGAGCTGTGAGTGAGTGAGTGAGTGAAGCATGGAAAAAAAAGCAGTGAGTGAGAGGATCCAGAAAGCTGGCAGAACCCTTCACTCATCAGAAATGATGTGAAAAGATTGAGAAGGTTTCTCAAAGTGTTGTGGGAATGTCTCTCAGAGCTCAGAAGCATTCCTGCATCTCTACAATGCGCTAATGGAAATAAGTCTTGGCATTCTTTAATTCATGCAGAAACTGCCATAAGAGTTGTCTGTCTCTTTCTACCTAGCACCTCTCTGCTCTTTGATGTTCTGCAAAGCTCTTGGTGACTAGAGACACAGAGTCCAGGCAGAAGAAAACAAGATCTAAGGATTTAATTGTCAAAGCTTCACATTTGGAAGGATCCAGAAAATTTTCTGCTGCAAAATGCTAGAGGATGAATACTGATTAATTCAGTCACTATTGCGCAAATTGTCCAAATCTGCTACTGCCGTGCAGAATGAGCAGTATATGCGTGGCAGAACTATATCGGTCTACTGCATCCAGCTCCACACAGAACACTCTTTCTCAAGACTTTTTTCTGGGGGACCCTAGATCCTTCTGCTTAGATTAATTTATTGTATAATTTTAAATAAAAGGTTCCTGACTGATGATGCTTTCGGGTCTCTTTCTACCATATTACTACATGAATATACACAGGGCTGCCCTTTTTGCCTACTATGTCTGGGAGGATGCAAATCACACTTCTGTTTCTGAGATCAGAAATGGTTACAAAACCATTTGGGCAAGATAATGGGACTCTATCTTCCTCTTTCCATACAACACTTGGCACAAGGCCCCTTCGTGTCTGACTCAGTATCTTGATATCCAGTAGAGATCGGATGTGTAAAATCCTAACAGGAAGGGAGAGAGTCCTTCTGATTTTACACAAATATCAATGGCATCACCAGATTCTACTGCTATGAATCAAGCTAGGATGGAAACTCAGGCTGAGCTCGTGGGCAGTCTTTAGTAGGAAGTTTGTCTTCAAGGTGCCTGGTGTTCTTAGGAAGACGTGGAGCTATCTGATCCCTGAGTTTCTCTTGTGGTGATTTCCTTGAGGAGAAGAGTTCACTTGTCATTAACTCAGATTTATCTAGAGATGAAGAGAACAGGGGAACTCAGAAGACGCTTTTTATTTCCAGTTTAGTACAAATATATCATAGGAGAATAACTGAGCAAATGAGAGTGTTTTTTTTCATGAGGACAGTTGCTCCAGCAGCTCCAGCAGAAAGTTGCTGGGCCTGGTTAGTGCTTGTGCAAATGAAGTAGAAATTAGAAAGCAATTCTGCAGGTAAAGGACTGCCCTACTCTTTATGAGTTTTCTTTTTCTTTTGTTCTTTGAGGAAAGCAACATCTTCTTTCTCAGGAACTGCTAGAACAGGGGCACTGTGGCATATACTTTGAAATCCCCAAAATGCTGGTTGATATGTCATAGCCACAAGCTTGTGGTTTAAATTCATTGGCAAGCTTGGGATATGGGCAGAATTTTTCTCCAGGTTAGATATGTATGTATCAGAGTATGTTTCTGCCTTGTAAAACTTATTTTGTAACAAGGGGCTGGTTTGTTCCCCAGAGAACAAGGGTCTGGTTTGTTCTGGGAATATTTTGTTTATCAGACCACACACACACTAACATTTTAACAGGTCAAGAGCCCTTCCTCCTCCTCTGTTCTTCTTTCTCCTCTCATCTGTTCCACCTTGAGAATTCATGGAAAAATCTCCGATTCCAGTTTAACAGTTTTTCAGATTATGTTTAATGTGGCAACCATAATTACATACAAACATCAAACATCCTGCAATTGCTCTAGTGGGTGAGTGGAACAGAAAAAAAAAGAGTCAGGCAGAAAGAAGTGGTATTCCATATAGCTGAAGTTAAGACAGGCATCTAGTGGATCACGAGCTCCACTCTAAATACTCGAAAGCAAATCAAGAAACTAATGTTGCTCTGACTTGTCTCAGCTTTGTGGAGTCAGAGGGGCTTGGGAAATATCAATGTTTATACTGATTTCTGCTTATAAAAATTATTGCTCTAAAATATTTTGCTCCTTGATTTGAACTTGAAAGTGTGAGTTTTCAAGGATGCAGCTCCAGAGAAAAGAAGTGTTAGAAAGAATTGTTTTATAAAAGAACTTCACTGAAAATATTCATGATGGACTACATCAAGTCAGCTAAAAGCAGGTTTAAATTATTACAGAGATTGTATAAGATCCATAATATAACTGTTAGAAACTTAAAGCAACCTTTCAGTATTACATTACAAAAAAATAGAAGAATCATCATGTGGAATAAATCTCACCCAAACTTCAGATGATAAGATGCAAGGAAGAAAAAGTTTCTTTCTGTGTGTGTAGGTTCAGAGCACAGAGAAGAGCTCTATATCAAGGCAGAATTCTTTTGTTGAATATTTATTACTAATGAAGAAAAGTATATAATACATATATGTCAAGGAAATGTATTTTGTTTGTTTTCCTTCCTTTCAGCAAGGTAGAACTAGCCTTTAGCCTAATTTTCAATACCTGAATGAGTGTAATCTTCTGTGATCACTTCTAGCTGTTGATGTGAGACGTTTATTGCTCTCACTGCCTGTTATCCCTGATTGTTTTTCTCAAGTCATCTTTATTTTTGGCACCCAAATTGCAATGAAAATTCTAACTTGCATGTCAACAAGTCTAAATCTGAGGACCCCAGAGTGTAGAGCTCCTCCTGATTCCTTCCCTCCTCCTGGTTCTTTCCCCATTATTGTATAACATACATATGCACCTCTCCAACCATTGTTCTTATGTGTTATGCTGACATTAATAATAGTAGCAATAAAATAGTAATACTAGTTATAATTGATAATAATTGTACTTTTATTATATTATTGTTATATTGTTGCATTATTATAAATAACAATAATCATATTAATTAAATAACTGGTCTCCTCCTAGTCCCCTGGCAGTCTTTTTCTGTTCCCTAGCTAAGGAACAGCCCTGACTGCCCTTGAATCTCTGTTGTCCTTCTCCTTTGCCCTTTCTGCACTCCATGTCACTCTATTTCCTCCAAAATCTCTCTCAGACTACGGGCATTCCCTCATGTTCTGCTTCTGGTGTGTAGCCACTTCGCTCACCCGCTGCTCGGAGGCAAGGAGAGATCCCTCTGGAGGAAGGTTGGAGCCCTGGCTGGAGCCATTCCACTCATGCCTGATGCATCAGCAGCCCTGGCAGCTCCTGCCCCATCGTGCCCTCCTGGAGCCACCACACTCCTCTCCAGGGCTGCCGAGGGCTTTTCTGCACACCAGTGAGACGTGAGAGGAGGCACAAGGTCTGCAAGGACACTGCTTGTGCAAGCCTGTCCTGGTGAGGGGCCCCTTTTCCTGAAATATCTTAACTCCTGAACCATGCTAGGAAGTCTTCAAATCTCATTTGTGCCAGGCACCACGAACAATTTATTAGCACAATAAACCATCTCGGTGCCAGGAACATTCCTTGGCACACTTGAATTTACTACTATTGACACAGCCCTGGAGGCTACTCTGTTCGCTGTGCCACTAGTCGGCCTAAAGAGGGAGGAAGAGCTTCTTATTTCATGGGCTGCCTGACCCAGGGAGCTGGTACCTGGCCCATCACCTCCGCTGCCATCGTGCAGCCTGGGACTGATGGAGGGAGGTCAGAGCATCCAAGCACACCTCAGTTCTGGGCTATCTCCTTGCAAATGACCTCCTCATCGTGAGGGTATTTCTGACAGTTCTCACTTTGTCCTGCACAGAGTCAAGTTAATTTGCTTTGGATAAATTTAAGCCCTGCATCATAGACTCCCACATGACTTTTGNAAGAGGGAGGAAGAGTTTCTTATTTCATGGGCTGCCTGACCCAGGGAGCTGGTACCTGGCCCATCACCTCCGCTGCCATCGTGCAGCCTGGGACTGATGGAGGGAGGTCAGAGCATCCAAGCACACCTCAGTTCTGGGCTATCTCCTTGCAAATGACCTCCTCATGGTGAGGGTATTTCTGACAGTCCTGCACAGAGTCAAGTTAATTTGCTTTGGATAAATTTAAGCCCTGCATCATAGACTCCCACATGACTTTTGCATAGGTTGGGGGCATGTTGAAGGAGTTCATAACATGGGGTAAACTCACCAGTACACTTCTATCCACCCTGCCTGAAGAGAAAGGCCCCTTAGAGAAGTTCCTTCTTGAACTGCCTTGGGTTTTGATGCAGAGAGAGTTAATTCAATGCTCCAAAACGAAGATTGAGATCAACCCAACAATTCTGCAACCCCCAATTGGGGTTTTATGCTCTTAAAACATAAGTGGGAACATTCATGCATGCACAGCAGAAATTTAGTGCAAATGTCCATACAAACAGTAGCTGGCTATTTAGAGATGGCAGCTGTGTTTGGTGCTTGCCCATCAGGAAATCAAAGATGTCCTGACTTCCTGAGGTGGCTTCTAGACGTTGGCCATCGTATTACTTACCTCCCACAGGTATAAACTGTGTCTGGATCAGGGCGTCTAGAACATGGAAAACTGGATACTGCAGATAATGCATAGGTGGCAAGCATGGGGACATGGGATGAGGCCAGGACTTTCCCCATTAACAGGCTTTCAGCCGAACACCACAGCAGCCAGGAGCCTGCTCCTTAGGGGAAAGACATGCCAATCTTTTCTCTTCAGCTTTGTAGAGAGCTGGCTGCAGCACCACGCTCACTAGCAAGATGAATTGCCTGCTTTTAGGCGGTATTCCCTGAGGAGCCATTTTCCCAGGCTGAAGGATATAGAGCTGGTAAAACCAGGAGAGAGACAAGACAGAATTACTGGGGGACATGCCCTGCTATTTCTTAAGCACCCTGCTGGGACAATGCTACCGTTTGCTTCTGACTTGGTAATTGATTCCTGAAGCTTGATGGCACCTCATTAAGTCAGGACCAAGGGTATTGGCTTGGGACACTACGGGAAATACAGACATTGTGGTTGTATTTTCATTTCTGGGGATCAACTAATGAATAATATCACCACTGTTCCAGTGTTGCTACTATTTCCCTTAATTTAATGATGTTAGCGGCTATCTACCTTAGATAGGATTTAACTGGTTTTAAAGTTAGTTTTCACTCAAGATGTATAGGCTATATTTTGGTCACTGTAAAGGGATATATTCTGGTTGTTCTCAAATATGTTTGCTAAAGGGACATTGAAACTTTGCCTCTAAGGATAAACTGCATCCTCCTAGGATAATGCAAAAAAGGGTCAAGTAAAGCAGCATGTTTGGAAAATCAATGGCCAAAAAATGCAAGATCACAGTTCCTTTAAGGTATTTTGCATTTTTTTGGCAGTGCTCATTACCGCACACAGTGTAAAAGTAGTGAAATAGATATTCATGCACTTAGATCACAGATGGAGAGACAATCTCTTCCCTTGCTTTGTTTAACTTGCTGTGTGCAACAGTAGCACGTTAGTGTGTATTAGTTTGATAATATATGGCTTCTTCATCTACTTGCAGAGTACATTAATAATGTATTTTGACCAAAAATCATGCACTCAAAATGCACTTATAAATTAGTTTCTCATCAAAGTGTCAAGGTGCCTGCAATTATGTGCAGAAAGCTAGTAAATCCAAAGTCCCAGTAGAAATGGGATTCATACCAGAGAACTAGAGAACTCTGCAGAGGCACAGCATAAAATTCAATAAGAAAAATTCAAACAACTTCATATTCTGTACTATGTGAACTGAAACACCATATATAAATAGCCTTTATTCCCCTTTGCATCAGTAGGCATTTAGTTCCTTCAGTTTTATGTTGTCCGAATTGCTGTTTACCTTTGGCAAAGATCATATTTTCTGATTGACACTTCGGATGTAGTTTCATCTAGAGATAGAGGATGTTTTGCAATGATTGCAACTGTAAAGAAGTAATTATTTTATAGTAGCACATATGAGGCCTGTATCCTCAAAAATACTTACATTTCAGAGAAAAGTTTAATTTAGTGTGCCACTGCCACTGAAATTCACTATTCATCCTCTTCGGGATCACATGCTTACCTTACTGGAACCTTGCAATTATTAAGCATTGTGTAGACCACTGCAATGCATTTTTCTATAAAAAAATGGCTTGCTCCAGACTTTGTCTTGAGTGCTGTCCATGTGAGACCCAGACTATGGGCAGGATATGAACACTAGTCTCTGAAGGTGGCCTAAATCCTCGAGCAGTGGAAACAATATCATTTCATGGGTGCTCCTGCAGACATTTCAGATCAGGAGCTCTGTTCTGATGACAAACTGAAATGGGTTATTTGGTGAAAACCATGCTGCTGGGGCAAACACTACTATTTGCTTCTGATTGCACCTGCTTGGTAATAGATTCCTGAAGCTTGATGGCACCTCATTAAGCAGTATAGGAGACCAAAGGAATTACAGACTGTCATGAAGTGCCTTTGTCTGGATCAGTATGGGGACTTTCCTAATGTCAGACTAATGACTGCGAAGTATAGTAACTGTTGCAAATACTACAGTGTCCAACTAAGCACTGTGTAGCATCTGCACATCACAGAGATGAGCTTTTCATCAAGGACATTTTGTATTTGACTGTACTCATCAGGGTTTTCAGCAGCTAGCTAGTCTACCAGGAATGGGAATACAGGCTAAACACGAGAGCTGTGGTATGTACACATCTCAAGTGTGTTTGAATGAGCATCGTGGTCTTTCAATTTGTTGCATGTAACATTTTAGGTGTCCTCATCTGCTTTCTTTATGTGAGCTGTCTAAGAATTTGCAGGAGAAATAACTTCACTGATAATTAAATAATTGCTCTACTTGAGAACTGTAATGGCAAATAGTAAATAATGCGAAATGATGTGAAAGTTTTTTTTTTTTTTTTAGCCTTTTCCATTTAGAAGCTTTCAAATCAACTGAAATGTGTTATGCATCTTTTCAAGAAAAATAGGTGAATCACTAGAAATACAAATGAATGAAAAAGTCTTTGGGTAGCTGTGAAGTTTTAAATTACACAAGCAAGACTGCTTAATATAACTCTTACAATGGAGGAGACTTATAACACAGCATTTATGTGTTATAAGTTATGATTATACCTCCTTTCGTTGAAAACTTTGGCATTACTGCAGCATAGCATACAAATTTCACTTAAGAAATACAGCTAGTATTCATAGCAATGGATAGGTATGGGGAAGAGGAAATCTGAAAGTTGGAAATTTAATGGATTAAAAAAATAAATTAATTAAAAAAGCTGAAGGAATCTATTTCTTCTAAGAGATTTTCTTTTGGATTAGTCCAAAGCAGATGTCATCAGAATAGCTTGGTATAGAGAGCGTCAGAGAGGCCCTGGAGCCCTGTTAAAGTTGACTCACATGCCTGAATTTGATCATTTCCCATTAGCTGCATTGCTCTTTCCCTTCCTCTACCCTTCCTCTCACCCTTGACCATCATCCAGGAGATGATGTGACCTGGCTGCCAATCTGGTTCTGCTTGAGCTCTTTGGCTTCCTCTTTGTGTTGTTGTGTTGATTGGTTGGCTGAAAACCATTTTGCATTGTTCTATCAGAAGATGTTTTGTACTTGTGTACATGCCTTTGCATTAATCACTAGTGTTTTAAAATGAGTCACTTCTAAATAAGATGTTTACAATGTGGTGCTGTGCTATTGCTTTCACTTCTAAATCAGATGTTTACAATGTGGTGCTGTGCTATTGCTTTCACTTCTAAATCAGATGTTTACAATGNGCTGCCAATCTGGTTCTGCTTGAGCTCTTTGGCTTCCTCTTTGTGTTGTTGTGTTGATTGGTTGGCTGAAAACCATTTTGCATTGTTCTATCAGAAGATGTTTTGTACTTGTGTACATGCCTTTGCATTAATCACTAGTGTTTTAAAATGAGTCACTTCTAAATAAGATGTTTACAATGTGGTGCTGTGCTATTGCTTAGGCACTTGATTTTGTCTCCTACCCAGGCTCTTCCTGACACCCAGGACCCCATCTGTGAGAGGAGCTGTTGGGTTTAGATGTGGCTATTTGGTAACTGCCATCATGGGAAACTCATGGCATGGAAAACAGGGAGAGGGGAGTAAAGTTCAGAAAATGTGGGCATGCCTGGTGAGTGCTTCACTTTTATATACTGAGTTTTATGATGAGAAGAGGGCTAGATGTCTAATATGCATCTGTGTAGTTTGTGCATATATGTTAGACATGCAAGAAATGATGCTTCTTCTCCGAGCTCTTTCCCCGGTTTTCACTTCCCTCTTCACCCATATCTACTGTTTCTTCTTCTCTTGGTCTGGAAACATTAGCAAGTCTTTTCAGCAAGTATATGAAATAGTTGTGTAAAGGGTAAAAAAAAAACAAAAACAAAAACAAATTCATAGTCCTGATATAAACACAAAGCAAAAGAATTGATTTCTTTCTCTCTTTTTTTTTAAGATATAACATCAATGCATATACCTTACAGAACAGTCTAGGAGCCTCAAGCAAGATGATCCTATCTTATATTTTTTGTTTTGACTAGAAATGAATCCAAAACCTTTACCAGAGAACTTAAAGTCACCCATGCTATGTAAGGTTTCCTATTTATCATTCAAAGGAGAGTGAAACATGTGGATGGTGTAATGAACTGCATCTGTTGCTTGAAATATAGAAGATGAGGTTTAGTCCGATTTAGCAAATCAAGATCTTACTCCATATGGCTTGTCAAATGAACTGCTAAAGAGTTTAATAACACAAGACTTAACAGTAAAATCAAAACAGATTTAATACTCAGATTTAATAGACAGATTTAAATAAGAATTAATAGACATTATCAGCAAACTTACTCTAGGAATAGAGAAGGAGTAACGATCAGTTAACTATCAGTAAATATGCAAAAATCTTATTTTAAAAAGGCTGGAAGGTTACTAGCGGGCAGTTAAAACACCCTTGAAATACAAAACAAGTTGATGGTTGATATGCTTATGAAATTATGCACTTTAATGCCTTAATTGTAATTCATTATCTATTAGTTTTCTACCACTCAGACTTAGCAGTTAAATTAAATGGGCTCTACAAGCCTTGGGCATTGAAAAGTATCTGGTTGAGGTCACTGGGATTAGAAAGTTGCAAGCTGTGACATGGAAGTTCATTGCTTGTTGTTGGTACCTGGTAGGTAAAAATCTCTACTGTCTGTGCATTTAGGCCATTTTATGCTACATTATTTTCTGTTAAACTCACTAAAACGTACTAAAATTGCTTTTTTCTCCCCCTTTCTCACAAGAATTTATGATCAGAGATATTCTTCCCTTTTGCCGTCTTATCTTAATCTTCCTTTATAAAGACAGCAGCAACACAAATCGGCACCAACGAGGGATGGATAGGAAGCATTTTTGGCATGAAGAGAACTCCTTGCGCTTTTTTAAATGGAGCACACGGAGCATCCTGAAGCCTGCCAGCGTTATATAGGTGCAAGTGATGTCAGTGTATATTCAGTAAAGAGCTGTAACTACTTCACTGACCATGAATAAGAGATTTTTAAAACCCTTCTGACATCTGTGATTTCTTCTGACGGGAGGTGGGTTAGCTGTTAGCTGAAGTGGAGCTTATTGCCTTCTAACATGGTTTGTGGTTTAATAAAGGAGTCTCATGCAGTATTAATATAGTCTCTGACAGTTAAAAAAATAGATTTGTATTTCCAGGGGCTGACACCTGACAATGTCTAGACAAACTTTTATGTCCTTATTAACTTTATCTCATATAGTGACTAGAATTTGATGCTTGCACTATATTATTTTTAAGCCAATTGTAGCCTGACATAACTCAGTTGTACTCACATGCTTGGAAAGCTTGATAGCTTACAAGATAAATACCATCCTTTTTTACTACTTCTATTTTTTTTTTTAATTTCTACTTTTTATGATGCTAGATAAATAGCTGTTTTAGTCAGAGTTAAGGACAGAGAGAGGGTTGTGAGGATACTGAGAAAGTCTTTGGTGTATGAGTAATTCTTGAGTCTTATGTCAGGTAAAGGGAAGACTGAGGCTGGCTGCGGTGTGCATCTGGGCCCCAGTGTGACTGGGAGGACATAGGAGCACGCTTTTTCCTATACATCAGGTAGCAAGAGGGTAACTGTTGTGGTGAATCTCTTAGGACTCTTGCTAAAGGGATGGGAACAGATCGAGGAGAGGCAGCTCAGTAGCCTCATAACTTCCTTTGAGCACCCACTAGAGCTTCAGATTTCTGTATTCCTGATCTGCCAAAAGCTGGCAGGTTAGTTGCTGAGGAAGGCAAATGTCAGCAGAAAAACAAAAGGTTTCTTTCTACTAGTTGAATACAACCTCTACTCCAGGGTGTGATTTTTGGTCTTGTTCCTGCATGTCACGACAGCCCTGGAAGAGCACATGTGCTGGAGGTTCTTGACCTTCAAGACAAAAACCAAACTCAGTGCAGGGCCTTCTAGGCTACTCCAGCAACCTAAATTATCCCAACACATTGTAATGGAAATTGATTACAAACAGGTCTCTGTGAGNCTGCATGTCACGACAGCCCTGGAAGAGCACATGTGCTGGAGGTTCTTGACCTTCAAGACAAAAACCCAACTCAGTGCAGGGGCCGTCTAGGCTACTCCAGCAGCCTAAATTATCCCAACACGTTGTAACGGAAATTGATTACAAACACGACTCTGTGAGCATTTTAAGCTAACTGCAATTCTAGTCAGGCCTGGCTAATGGCATCACAACAGACAGAAGTCTTGTAGTTTACTATGTGAACTGCTGTAAAGATGAAAGCAGTACCTGTAACTTTCTAGGGCATAAAATTGCCATGAAGTCCCAAAAGCTTTGAAACGCCAAATAAATTATCATATTCAAACAGCCAAAAACCTCTTACACATTGAAGTACTACTTACAGTCTTCCTGGAAATTCCTAAAGAAAGATATCAGAGGGATCATCATGTCAGCCACACAAACACAGCCCAAATTCTCAGTTCTGACAAAGCTAACAACTAATCCATAGAGGTTCCCATAAGTTTCTGGCTGGGATTCATCTGCCCTCTCAGGAATTCAGAAAAACCTCTCTCAAACCTGGCCCCTGAATTTCACTGTCGTGCAGTGATAGGAATTGTAGCTAACAGAGGCTGGATAGGCAGCAATTCCGCCATACCCTTACAGGGATCTGCCCTAGTTCCTCATCCTGATACAACTCCTTTTAGTCTTACCTAAATCTAGATAAGTTAGGCATCATTAAAGGTGCCAGGTGATATTATATAAGATCCATGAAACTGTAGGTCAGCAGAAAATACACAGACCAAATACATTCCCTAGAAGATAGCAATGAATTCTTGGAAAGAACATGCAACCTAGATTGTAGACTGCAGTCCTGGAAACTACTCAGAGAATACATCTTCACTATCTCAGTCTGAAATTCAGTATTACAACTCTTGCTGTATGGTTGAGGTTGTACACATCAATAGTTGAAGGACATGGGCTCTGTTTAGCTACAATTCCATGTCTGAAATTTTCTTCAGAATAGAGCATGAGTGCTTCATTGTGTCTGCACTTGCTTTCTTACACCTGCTGCTGTGTACCTGGCGTGTGGTAACCATGACAGGAGAGCTATGAGGCTAGCTCTGCTCAGTGATGAGTGGATGTTGGGCAGAATGAGCTACAGAGATGCTGCTCCCTTCTTCAGAGCATGATGAGGGCTGCAGTGCACTGAGGCAGCCACTGCTGCTGTAGGAAGGCAGCTCTAGACAGGAGTGGAGGTAGGGGAGGCGCTACCTCGGCCTCACTTTGGCTGAGCGCTCAGAATCTCCTGAGGCAAAACTGCAAGCAGCAAAGCAGCATCCTTTTTTAGATGCCTGCTTGGTTGCCTGATCAGGGCTATGTTAAGGTTTCTGCATTTAAGAGAGTTTGGCTTGCAGGAGCCCACACCTTCTCAGTGCTCACCATTTTCATTTTCTTTCTCTCCTTTGGCTTTGTCCACAGGGAGAGATGTCCCATATGCCCCACAGAGAATCTCTGTGGTTTGTTGCATTATCTGTGACTTGGCCAAGGAGCTATTTGCAGTGGCTGCAGGACACCCAGCTGCTCTTGGTCACCTTGTAGTGACCAAGAGTGTCCCTCTCTGCCTCGTTCCAGATCCTGCAAACCTCTTTATGGAGATCTCTATCCGCACTGAAATGGTAGCATCTGCACTGAGTAGGTAGGATCTTAATCATGCAAGAAAAGCATGATTACAGTCTTGCTGCAAAGATGCTTACTGCAGGGTCTGAGAGGGTCCATTACTATTTGGAGTCACAGGAGACGCTATCTGAAAAGCGCGATCTCTGAGCAAATATTGGCTATTACGGCCGACTTTGGTCAATTGGCAGCGTCTTACTAGGTTTTTTGGTTTGATTGGAACTTCGATTAAGCTGATTCATACTTAAATGGTTTGATCCTGGATAGTCTGAAAGCAAGTGAAGAGATATTCAAGTATGATAACTACTGAAAGAGTAACGTACCCTGAAATCAAGAATGAGGATAGTAACATTCAGACACCGTCACTTTAGGATATAGAAAGTGGGAAGGGTGAAGATGGCTGGCATAAAAATCCATAGACTAACTGGCGGAAGTTGAATCAGAAAGAGTCAAGGATGCTTTTTGCCCAGTTTGGTATGAATTGCATTGAACAGAAAGATCTGCCTCAAAATGAGAAGTCCTACTCTGGATTTTGGTACCAAACCCATAAATATCTCGGTGTAAAAAAAGAACTTTATGTTCTTTTTCCATTAGTGGCAGTTTACAGGAACACTCCCTTCTCTCTTGAATCAACCTCAGCGTTTCCTGAGTGATTCAGGGAGGCGGTCAGCACTCTGGTGATTGTGTGATGACTGTGCTATGACATTCAGTTTTAAGCTGCCCTGCTCGTACCTTCTGCAGGAAAGCAGCACCCGGCACCTACCTGCCACACTGGGCAGCACGCTGCGGCGGTTGTCAGCTGCAGTAACTCCTGTGTTACCTAGGTGATTTATACACAGTTTGTCAACTTACTGGATTTGCTCAAAGGGGAAACTTTTTCAAGAATGCGCTTGGAGGACACAGTTTTACAACCAGTCTCACTTAATCTAAGACTGCTCTGCTACCAAAAGTGGGAAATACTTGGCGAGAAGTGCTGGAGAGGGTGAAACTTCTGATGACAGTTTAAGACAGGGTGCAATTAGTCATACCCTCAGCCTAACTCCACTGATGAAAAGAGAAGACTTTCCTACCTCAGCTACATTTACCCCTTATTCAAAGTTAAAGCATAAGAGGGTTTCTTTGATGTTGTGCTCCCTAGGCATAAAAATAGTCTATTTTTTTTCCCTATCTCTTCCAAGACTCAGGTGAAAGCCCATTTTATTTTAATCTGTGTTTTTATTTTAACTGCTTGATAGTTTTATGCCCTAGTTTGGATCTCAAATGTGCTTGGCTCAAAATTCTGCCTGTTTTACTGGGTGTGCTAGCGATGCCACCTTACAGACTTCAAACATTCGCTACTTTGCCTCTGAGTGCATCTTTTACCTTTCTGTTGTGCGTGGAATATCCTCTGCTAAGTATTATGGTTAAGTGATGAGAACAGATTGTGTGGCCATACAGACTTTATCACTTTTTATTTGTTAAAGAGATTTGACCTTGAGTTTAAAAATATTTTTCTATCAGTATTTAACACTTCATGATTCAAAATACATGAACTGTAGCTGAACTATAAAATAGGGCAGTTGGAATTTTCTGTTTGCAAATATCTATTCTGAGATTAGCATAGATGAAAGGCAGTTAATGCTTGTCTACGCTGCTAACAGATGAAGGCTTGCATGACTGTTTTGATTTACTTTCTTATAAAAGTTATTCTTGTGTGTTTTGTACACTGATTTTATATACTGTATACTTTTCCCCAAATTCTGTTCATTTCCCAGTGTTTTTCTGGAGAATTCACTAGAGCCAGGACTAAAGTACAAGAAGAGACTAAAGTTATATGCTAGCTATCACAAAAACTGATTAAACTTCTTGTGATTCATTTTCAGTCTGAAGCTTTTAAACCAGACAGATGTGAAGCCTGACTGGACGTTTTCTGTGTTTCTCATCCTGCTTTAACAAAGCAGCTCCAACAAACATGAATTGAGTGGTCTGGAGGCATCCTGTCATAGAGCTGTGGGACACCTTCTGCATTAAACAGGGCCTGGTGTCACTATCATGTCCCAACCTCAAGCTAAAGGCTTTGTTTGAGGGCATGCACAAATTAGAAATAAATTTCCTGACTGGGTATAAAGTTAGGGGTATGTGTGGGGGAAGGAGTTAATGGAAAGAGTCCTTGCTTTATGGAGGTCCTGCCAATTCACCTCTCAGATGTTCAACACAACTAGCTTCAAGAGAAGCTTTTGGCTCCTAGCTGGTTAGTCAGGAATAGAAAGTAAATTGCATGCATCTGGCCGATACATACAAGCCTGACAGAAGAGTGTTTTCCTACTAATTCAACATTTTCCTGCTAATGTAGAACTGAGTGGGTTTCGCACATCTTATTTCTCAGTCTACGTGTCTATTCACCTGTTAAGACCAACAGTCTTAACAAATGATGAAAATGGGAAATGCTTGTATTTTTTCTCAGGGCATGCCTTTCTTTAAAGATTAGATGGTTGTTTATATAAACTTACTTTAAGGGAATTCTCCGTCAGTGCAAGTAAGGTTGTTTCTGACATCCCAAAGTTTTCGTCCTCTACAGATCCCTGTGGTTATCTGGAAACATTAAATGCTGGGCCATAAGGATGTCCCTGAGGTGTGGGATCACTTGGCTGACGGCTCTGTAAAATGACTACTGGAGTAGTTCTTACATGTATTGACACTGGGTAGAAATGATTTGCTAGACATTTGATTATTTGCTGGACATAGACCCTGGATGACGTGAAGGTTATAGGCCAGGGAGAATATCTTGCATATCCAAGCCTGAAAGGCAACCTAAATTTCTTCAAGTTGAGTTTGTCCTCCTTTGTGTAGTATTTTTGACTTCCAAAATAGTTTGTGGATCTTTTGATAGCTACCACGGACTATCAACTTAGTTTATAAACTGTCTGTTAAATGGGTGGGGTTCTGAGATGAGAGCTGTTCCAATATATGCCAGGATGACAGCTGTCAGGACAAGGGTTTGTGTTCTGGCACCATGTACTTTGCCTGAATGACAGGCTACCAGGATGATGGGCCATCTTTTTTACCTTTCCTACCTGCCTTCTTTCTCTTGCATAATAATCATCTACATATTATGCACTGTACAACTTGATATGGTACCACTTTTTATTACAAAGAGAGCTTGTGATTTACTGCACAAACACATCATGAGCTCTGGTTTTATCTCTGCATGAGTTTCTGAGTTCATGCAGATCCCTTTCTTAAAGATGTATCAAGAGAGGAAAGTGAATGATTTGCTAGTAGGCAACTATCAATAAATAACCATGGAAAGATATAGTAGGAGTGAGAAGAACAAAGAGAAGATCCGTTTTAGGACTGCAAAGTGTGAGAGAGAATACATTTCAATAGACAGCCAGCTTTAAACAGATACTGAATCCCAAGTGAATGATAGCAAACACTAGAGCAGATGGATTAAACAATAGGTGCAGCTTCAACTCATGGTAAGGTATCTATAGCAATGTAGCTAGTACAGATATTCATATAACGCAAAATTACAGGATCATGAAATTCCCTTGGTTTGGTTTAGCCAGATAATGTATTACATTAAAAGAAAAGACATTCTATTCTGACAGAATCGTAAGTCTCTGCTCCAGAAGACAAGACGTCTCCAAATCCAGGGTCTCCTAGCCAGTTCCTGGATCCCAACTTTTACTGTAGAGGCCTTCGACTGTACTCACTAAAATGGACTTCTACTATGCCCCCCTAGTAAATTTCACCAAATTTGCAGTACCTGGGCTTCTAGCCACCTTCTTAGCATAGAATAGCTAATGATGTACAGAAGCCCAAATTTGGAGGCTTAGAAGGATGTGACTATTTGCTTATTGTTTATATGGAATTTCTGGCCTGGTTGTTGCAAGAAGGATAATCTGACTTATCATGTCAGATTCTCTCCAAGAGGGAAAGGCTTTTATGTCTCCTATAGTGGCTTTGCTTGCCTGTCTATGATTCTGGTCATTTTGTACTTGTCATTCTCTTTTCCTTCTGTAATCCTGAACCTGACCCCCTGATTCATCTTAATCACAGAATAGTTGAGTTGGAAGGGACCTCTAGAGATCATCTAGTCCAACCCCACCGCTCAAGCAGGGACAGCCAGAGCACGTGGCACAGAATGTCCTTTAGGAAATAAATGAATCGCAGACACATCTTTAAATGGTTCCTGGAAGCAATCTTACACACCAGCAGCCTCCCCTGTGCTCCTTCTGTAACACCAACTTGCTTTTCAGCTTCTGCTGCAAGTTTTGAGATGCTGCTACAATGGGCACTTTTGAACTGTGTCAAGAGAGTGGAGAATCTTCCTTTGGATGCTCCTTCTTCCCTCTTCCAGAGCTTCCCCAGACCTCTCCCGACCCTGGATTGCAATTCATATCGGTTCTCCCTGTGTGATGTAGAAAAGGAAAATTCCTCTGTAATAACTACCTATCTTTGCGGGCACCTTCCTCCGGGTGTAACATCCCTTGCACATTGTCCTAACCTTCTTTGTCTCCACAAACCAGCCAACAGATTTTCTGTCTGGCATGAAGCATAGATTTTTGATTCTTCATGAGCATCCTCTTCAAACAGACAGGTGATNCTGGATTCCAATTCACATCGGTTCTCCCTGTGTGATGTAGAAAAGGAAAATTCCTCTGTAATAACTGCCTATCTTTGCGGGCACCTTCCTCCTGGTGTAGCATCCCTTGCACGTTGTCCTAATCTTTTGTCTCCACAAACCAACCAAAAGATTTTCTGTCTGGCCTGAAGCACAGATTTTTGATTCTTCAGGAGCGTCCTCTTCAAACAAACAGGTGATGTGTGCAGGCCTTGTCACAGCAGCCTGGCTTCATACTTTCCCCAGAGGAGGCCGGGAAATGCATGCATAGGCTTGCACAAAGATGCCAACACTCCTGCACTTGCAGGTTAGGCCAAACAAAACTTTGTCTATCTCTCTTCCAATTCTCAGCAAAAAAGGCTTGTATATTTTGTTTTGAGAACCTACCTTTCCTTTTCCAATTTGCTGGGTCCCATCTGAATAGCTGCCCTTTTTATCATCGATGTATTTAGTCTAGACAAACCTTTCTGATGGCATATTGAAGTCTGATGAACATGGGCTGGGGAGCAATTCACACAGCATTTATTTGGTTCTTAGATATGGAGGCAAATCACTGAGCTCCTGGAGCTCGGTCATTTGCAAGTTAAGTTGTCATTTACTGTTAAGCAAACCTGGTTGAACACACAGTGGTTGACCTAGAATTGGGAAAACAGACAGTTACATGGACACTTGGGCATTACTATGAATATTTCATCTACCTTAATCTTGGCTGATAAAGTACATGCTCACCCTTGAAAGCAGGATTTCTCCAGAAGATGCAAATGGGACAATGACAAAGTCATTGCAGGGAATCTGGTGAAAGCAAAACTCCACACAGTAACAAGGAAAACCTCACTTGCAGGTGAGACATGATACCTAGTATAAGGCTGATGGACTAAAAGGACTCATGCAGTTCCTCAAGACTTGACTGGAGCTCAGCAAGAAAAACATTTGTGCCATTGCTGCATACTTGATAAGAGAAAATGTTGAAGAAGTGCAAAAGGAAAAAATTACCGCCCAGGGACAGGGAAAAGTTGGATAATATGTCTGGCTGCTCAAGGTCAACAGACAGACAGCAAGCCCAAGTATGGCTAAGAAAGGCATTGCAAATGACTTTAACAATGGGTCAGAGAATTGACTGTTTTTTTCCTGGTACCGTATTTGGGAAGTAGAGTTTGTTTTAACTGTCTTATGACAAGTGTTTACAGATTCTTCAGAAGCTGAGGCATTCCCCAATAAATCTGCTGTGAAGTTAAACCCTGTAACTGAGTACAGATTAAAAAAAAAAAGTTCAGCATAAGAGAAGAAAAGTTGAAGAAGAGGTTGGTAGTTGTTCTGGGGCATTAAGTACCATTAAAAGGTGCTTGCACACTATGCTTAGCACTCATACATGTATTGTGTTTTGTCTTCCTCTTTACAGAGAGGGCTTTTAAGGACATCTGACACAGTTTTACCTTATGTCAAGGAGTGTATATGTCTCTCTGAAAACTGACTTACATTTTGGGTAGAAATTGGGTGCTGGGAAGAGGACACAGTGACCTTTTCACTTCAGTGCAATCACTTTTCTATTTGCACTGGTGCTACAAGCTATTTCTATTTGCACTGGTGGCTACAAGGTGGGACTCAAAGTTTAATCAGAGCACCCTATGTCATGCACAGGCCTGTCCTGTACATGTGGAAGAGATAACATGTGATGCACTAGGACTTAAGCTTTCCCTTCAATGTCCTCCCCTTGTTCTGGAGTTTGGTTTACATTTATATCATGGCAGAAGTGCAGGGATACTCACATTAACGGGGCAGATCTAGTGGGTTAATTGCTGTTGTTGACCATAACACCATTAACAGCGAAGTAAAACTCGCACCAGAGCAGTCATCATTCAAAAAAGCAGAACACTGGTTACTTTACTGAAAGGTTATTATAACCTGAGTAATCAGGCCTTCTCCTGCTTTCACACATGCATTTCCCCAGCAGCTGAGGCCTTGTGCTTCTCAAGGATGGTGTCTTGCAGGATGTCTGATTTATTTTTGCAAGCATAAATCAAATTTGTATATCTGCATGTTTATCTGCCACCGTAGTTTCATCTGTTTCCTAGGCCTTTGAGTCACAGAATCACAGAATCCCAGAATGGTTGAGGTTGGCAGGGACCTCCAGAGATCATCCAGTCCAACCCCCTGCTCCAGCAGGGACACCCGGAGCACGTGGCACAGGGTGGCATCCAGGCGGGTGTGGACGATCTCCAGAGAAGGAGACTCCACAGCCTCTCTGGGCAGCCTGTGCCAAGGCTCTGGCACCCTCACAGTAAGGAAGTTCCTCCTCATATGGACATTAAGCTTCCTATGTTTCAACTTGCACCCATTACCCCTTGTCCTGTGGCCAGCCACCATGGAAAAGAGCCTGGCCCTGGTATAAAGAGAAGGCCTAAGTCCACTAGGAAAGCTTTAAACATTTTTGAATGTTGTGGTCCTAAAACCTAGCAAGTGCATTACAATAAAGTTGACAAAGCTTCTCTAGGTCTTAGAAAAATTGTAGCTAATTTTTGTCATAAATACTTTCTTCAGTGTTACATTTCGATAAATCTATTTTGACGTTTGTTTTTGTGTGTGTGTTTGTTTTTTTTTTCAGCAGAAGCCATTTAAGACACTATCCTTCATCCAATTTATTCATATTTTAGACTTATAGAATCGTAGAATCATTACGGTTGGAAAACACCTTCAAGATCATCGAGTCCAACTGTAAGCCCATCACCACCTTGTCTGCTAAACCATGTCCCTAAGTGCCTCATCTACATTTTTCTTGAATGCTACTGGGGATAGTGATACCATCGCTTCCCTGGGCAGCCTGTTCCAATGCTTGACAGCTCTTTTCATGTAGATTGTTTTCCTAATATCTAACCAGAACTTCCCTTGGTGCAACTTGAGGCCATTTCCTCTTCTCCTATTTTCAGTAGGAATTTTGGAGAAGAGATTGACATATTCTAATAGCAGGTGCTATACAGGCAGTGGGAGAACATGCAGAGAAAAGGGCAGAGGAAAGTGCTGGGTGGGTATGGCCTCTCAGGGAATTTGCAAGCCTGAGGCTTCTTCATGCCCGTGCCAGACAGGGAGATGCATCTGTCAGGGTGCAGGGCAAGCCACTGAGAAAGAAAGAGGCTATCTGGTCTGAAGAGATAGTTTGAAGAATTAGCAGAGAGCCTTGGGCATTCAGTGCAGGAGGGATGAATCTGGACCTCAGTGGGTAAGACATTTCTCATCTTTCATCAGAATAGTTAGAATTTATTAATATACACTTATATATATATATATATATAAATATAGCAAGCTGCCACAAAATATCCCCTATGGGGTGTGGCTCTTCAGTCTGTCTTTCTGAACTATTTATATGAAAGATTTTGTACTTCAGTGATGGGAGCCGTTCATTTTCTTTTGGCATGCTAGTCAGAAGTCTCCACTTCAGCAGTTGCTTGTGTGTAGGACAAGCTGTTTTGTGAATATTAAGCCATTTATCGCTGCAAGTGCCATGAAGAAGAATTTAAAGGATTGCTTAGAGTTATAAATTAACACTGTGAAGAGGGAGACGCGCATTCTGAGGGTTGAGGAATGTTCAGAACGTCGTATATTTGCAGAGCAGCTACAACTTATGTTACCGTTTCTACCTAAGATGCTTGCAAACTTTGCCCCCAAAATCTCCAGGGTCTGAATCACATACAGTGGAAATGACAAATAGTTATGGAAAAAGGATCCTTATGGAATGTACCTCTGGCAGCACACTACCCAGCTGGGAAAGTTGGGAAGGCAACATTAAGAACAGGCCAGAAAACCTGGTAGAGAGCAGAGGAGTCAATCTCCCTAAATCATCAAAAAATCTCTTGTCAACAATCGTGTTAGGAATTCCAGATTCTTGGAAAAAGCCTAAGTATGGAAATTAATGGCCTTCATGTCTGTGCTGCTTCCCTGTCTAATCTAGGGGAGCAGGTGGGAAAACTTGTGAACAGTTCATTGCAAATCCAGAGAAATCACAACTGTCCTGCCCAACACAGTAGCAGTAAATGTGAGGATTTAGCAAAGGGAGGACTGTGTGTGCTTTCCTGGTGGATCACAGTATGCATGTGTATGCTCCTTCCTATCCCAGCCCTGGGGAAGCACTTGCAGGAGTGAAACGCTGACTTGTGTTGCCTTCAATATTCAGGATTTTTAGAGTCACCCCAGCAGCTAAGGGCAAATTATTATGATAAATGGACAGACCAAGGCAGAAGGCTAAATGTTTTCAGCATATTTTCTTAACATCCTTTATAATCTGTGCAGTTGTTTATGTGGGACTCATAGGCTACTGATTCACAGAACTGTTCTTGTGCTTGCATGCAGGAGACCGGCTGATGTGTATGTGGATAAGCCTGGTGTCCCTTGGGATCCCAGGTTTCCTTCTAAAGTAACTGTAGGCGGTAGTAGTCCTACGAATGAGCAGACCTGGTGCCCTGTTGTGGCTCTGTGTGTGTTTGTGTGCGTTTTGCTTGGAGAACTGTTTTGTATCCAGCTGTGCAGGCAGTTCAAATGTAAACACTTGTGATGGAGCTACATTCAGCTTTTGCACGCCTCCTCCTTGTGGCACGGCAGCAGGGAACTGCCCTGGCAGATAGCATGGGGAGGAGGCGCGCTGGAGGAAAGGCTCTTTAAGCCTTTACACCAGGTAGACAGCCTGCACACTCATTTCCAGACTTCTCTTGAATTACTCACTTGTCTGGAGATTAATATACATGATATTGTGGGTAGGAAGCTTCACTCACCAAGAAAATTTTCAAATTTTTGAATCATGCTTCTTTTTGGTTTCTTTCCCTGCTGAAATACTGCATAGAAAAGTCATGACTGTAGCAGAAGTCAGTAGTAATATAAATTCTAATCCTGCTTGCTTAGTTTTCTCCTGTTTGTATGAAAAAAGACCATGTCATGTGTGTTACTGCATTGTACAAGACGAGGCCCAAGCTTCACTTTCGTGCAACCAGAGCCCCAGGGGGAGGTTGCAGAAGTCATGGGGAGGAAGGGGAGGCCCTCAGGTCTTTCTGTCTAGAAGACCAATGTTTGCAGAGCATTTGTTCCATTAAAGCTGATGTTCATGCATGGACCTTGAGTGTTTTTTCACCTCAATCCACACTGAGGGGATCTGCAAATCTAGTCACCCTCTCCTCTTAGAGGTGGGACATGATATATTGATACCACTCTCCCCCATCGAGAAAGTGGGATGTGACAAGCATCCACCCTGTAATCAGTGTATCAGTATTACCTGGTATAAAAAACATGGTCTGCTGCAATCCATGATGTGTTCTGCATGCGCAAAGTTCTTATATACCTGCTCTTTCCCATTTTTTCCAAACCACCCTTTAATGCATACACAGCTTGGGAAATTCATCTGCAATGTGCTAGTTTTGCCACTGCCACGGCCAGCTCTGCCCAGGCAGCTGGGACAGGTCCATTTCTCTGAAATGCCAGGTCGAATTCAAGTAGGAAGCTTCTAAGTAAGACACAACTGTTTTTTTCTATGGCCAAGTCTCATAATTTCCTCAGCCACCCCTCTGAACCCCCACGTGACCACCAGCATCCTTGGAGCTGCAGCATACTTATTGTTTGAGTCATTCTATACTGGCAAAATTCACAGCATTTTACTTTAGACACAAAAAATGTCCTTCATGCCAGAAGTCTAGCATCATATTTATCATCTGCAAAGAAAGTGGCGAGAATTAATACTGGCTTTTGGTCTCAAAGCCAGAGGTCAGCAGAGTGGCCATTTTCTTTCTCAGAAGTGGAAAGTACCTTGTTCTCAGGTGCTCTGATGTAAATATAAAAATTAACTGCAATCTAATGCAGGCTTTGAAAGGATTGGGCACGTTTACTGAGGGGGACAAGAGACCTTTGCTAGTTTGTGGTGTCATTAAGTGGAAAGAGCATATATAAACATAAAATTCAAGCAGGTTTCCTACATAATTGAAAGGAAACTGAAGAGAATAAATACAGCAAGGCAACAGTGTATTCATCCCTGTGTCCAGAGTGCTCTAGCACTCTTTCGATAGCTGGATAAGTAAGCTGAACCTTCAAGTAAGTTAGATAAGCAAATGAGATAAGCACCAATACTGAATATTCTAACAAAATGCTGGGGGGCTGAGGAGGTGCCAAGGATGGATATGATGCTTCTGTAAGTGCTTGTGCAACTTGTTTCTATCTTCTTTGTCATACAGAGATATTTCAATGTGAGATGTCCCAGAAGGAATCTTGGAACATGCCAAGGGAAGGGGAGAACACTGTCCCACGGACTAGGCTGCTTCTGGTGTTACAGATGATAACTCTGCATAGGAAACCTCAGTTTCACCAAAGGGAGTGAATAAGAGCAATGAGCACGAACTGAGCACTGTCTTCCAAGAAAGCAGCTGAAAAGTTCCCTTCCATTTTCACCCTAATGGCAAACTATTAGCACAACTGCTGAACTCCGGCTGGGCACATTAAGGAATGTCACTACAACCTAGTCATGCATTTTTTTTCTGCAAAGAGGAGTTAGGAGAGTTTGAAAGAACATTTGAGGGTTTTTACTCCTTTTACATTTCTCCAGTGCAATTTCTCTGAGATCTCCTGGAGTGGTATCACCAGCCCTTGCCCCAGCACAGTGCAGAGCCTTCCTGCCCCTGGAGAGGCTCCTGGAAGGTTGAGCTGGTGGAACAGCATGGGGCAAAAATCTCCCTCCGTCTGCAGGTGCATGGAAGTTCTCATGTTTTGGGGGACGCTGTTCAGTGCAACTTCCAGCAGGTTCTCCGTGCTCTTTGAGTTAGCCACTTTGACTGTGCCTAAAATCTGAAGCTGAGAAAAGCACAAGGATTTTGCCTTTTGACATGGTTCCCAGGCACTGTTTAAGTCCCATTTCTCTCTGTGCAAGTATGAGAGCCAGATCTAACACATGCTACCTCTAAATGCACAAATGATGAATTTATGCTACTGTTTATTATTTATGTATTTCATGGATCCTGGCACAATTCAAGACATGGTTATCATCATCTGACAGCAGCAGAATTGGCAGAAAATGGATGATTTGGCCAGGGGCTGTAGAGCGGGAAAATATGAAGAGGTAGAAATACCTTCATTTTTTACCATGTACTAATAGCAGACAGCTAAATGTTACCTCATGTCTGGAAGTCAAAAAAAAAAGAGGATAATTACAACTATAACAGAAAAAAATGTAAGGATTTTTAAAATGGAACAATTTACCTTTAAATATACTTCTACTTAATATGTATATATTTATCTTATTACCAGAATATTACATTTCTGGTCATATAAATATGAGATTTTAATTAAAATCTTATAAGTGTGTTAAAAGTCTATAAGCTACAGGAATGTTTGCATCACCTGGGTCAGAAAGTGTTCATTCAGAACATGCAGATGAGTCCATAATATTGATAAGAAAATTAAAATAACACAGTGCTTGGCTGCAAAGTTATTTGGGTAACAGAGGCATCTGCACTTTAGAGTGGCAGTTATCAGTCTTTTTAACAAGGCATTTGTGGGGCCACTGAATCTTTTGGAATTAAATAAAAGAAGATATCTATGTAATAATCTGGTACATGACAAGTATTGACCTTGCTGTTTTTATTTGAAGTTGAAAAGGCTTTCTACACACAAATGGCATATTTGATCTTAATTTTTATCTACCTAGAGCACTGACAGATACTTGTTTTATTCCACAGTGCAGGAAGATAGCATTAATATTAATTTAAACTGACTTGAAGTATTGGCTTAACTTGAAGTATTTAAAGTGACTTTAATAGTAGGTGAGAAGCAAGCTATCTTAATCTGCCTTGAACAGGAAGGGAAGGAGATGAACTGTTGTGTTCTTGGCACAAGTATTTCTTCTCTGATCCTGCAGGGCTGTTCCCTGTGAGCAGAATCCTGGATGTGTTTCCATGACCAGTATGTCAAGCAGAAGAGACAAAAAACTTGAAAGCAAATGTGCGGTTGTGTGTACGTGTGTGTGTTGTAACATATGCATGTGACCTTCATCTGCATTCATTAAGTATCGCTTTTTGTCCCCCTTTTTTCCCCTTGTGTCTCATAGTATTTGAAACGGTGATCTGGCACTAACACAAATGGGCTACAAACCAGACCTCGCAGCCACTAAACTAACCAAATGCTGGTTTAACCCCTTTGTAACTCCTGAAGAAGGACTAATGGAGAGATGTTCAAGGCAATCCTTCACTTCTTCCTAGGCAGTGACAGAAGTTGTGGGCCAGCAGCACAGACCCACTCTTAGGTCCGTTCTCCAACCCACAAGCGAAGGAACTGAAGAGAGGCGATGATTTTATAATCAGGAGCTTTACTACCAGCTAGCTGGGCTCCCCAGCTCACCCTCAATCAGGGAGTCTTGCTCGAGGACACCTCCCATACAGCTCACAGAGTTTTTATACACTAGAGTGGGCATTGCATTCACATTTCCTTATTCGGTCTAGAAAGCTACAGGGATCCACTGAATTGGTTGGTTTGGGTGGTTGTCTCGTAGCCTCTGTGGTTTTTCGGCAAGAGAGGGAAGAGGATGTTCACCAAAGGTTGGAAAGAACAGCCATCAAGTGGAACGAACAGGCTGTTCTCACGCCTGCCCCCACACACACATCCCCGCACATGCAGAGAGCTAGAGTACGTCCTGGGCAAGGATGAGAGGAGCTCAAATTGGGGTGGTGGGGGCTTCATTCCCAAATAAGCTAAGCTGCCTGCAAGGGGAACAATGTCTATAACTGTAATAGTGACCAGAAGGAGCCTGATAATGATTTCTGACCAAATGGCCAAGAGGTACAGTTTGTCCCATGTCCATACACTAAAAATTGCTGACTCCCAAAGCAGGGTGGCTGTATCCAAGCTGTGGGTTTACTTGGCAAGGACCCTGGCCAGAGGTCTACAAACTTAAATGAAACATGAAATAAAAGAGAAGGAATCCGTGTAAAAATTTTGTACGTGAGAAGTGTTGACTTTGCTGTATTTATTTGATCTGGAACAACTTTCTACACACAAAGGACATACTTGGTCTGAGTTCCTCTCCACTTAGAGCATCAACCTTGCTCTGTGTTCGAGATGTGTGAAACCTTTGACAAATACCTCAACCTCTCACAACTTCTGTACACTTCTCTGTGTCATGCTGACAACCTGCTGCTTGCTGTCCCTCACAATCCCTTCTTTCCCACCAGCTTTTCCACTTTAAACTCTTAGCCTGCTTCTAGCAGTTCCTTTCCTCCCACTGTTTGCTGTCTTTCTGCCCACTTTGGATGGCTTTCTGAGCTGCACATATAAAGCAAATGCACAAAATATTTCCTGTCCCCTGCCTACAAGATGGGATTTGCTTGGGTTACTGTCCAGACACAGTTTGATGAGTTATTTTTCATCTTGCTGGCACCTTGCTTGCTCCCATGCTGCTTTAAGCTCTGCACCTCTGCCATCCCAGCACTGCACCTTGAGATTGCTGCTGCAGCTCCCGTTGGACCGCACTGTCTCTATCATCTGAACTGTGCTGCAGCTCCCAGCAGTTTGACATTGTCCCCTGTGCAGGAGTTTCAGCTGAGGAAAAGTGTGGAGGGAGAAGGGCAGCAAAACAAGAGCTAAGGCCCCTTTTTTCCAACTCATCCATAAAAAGAGGATGGAGATCTACAGTGATCTGTGGGCCCCTCTGCCCTGTTGGGCAATATATGTGAGTGCAGTGGTTGCCTCCCTGCAGGCTCAACCACCCTGGAGCAGTGGGGATACTCTTCCTCTCAGGGGTAGAAATGGCCAAGCAGGAGAGGATAGCCAAGGAAGTCCCTAAGAAGTTCTTGTCTCTTCTTCTGCTGCACTGCTTCATTTCCCAGCTCTGCTCCCTGTCTCGCTGGAGGGAATGTCATGAGCGCAGCCTCACGAGCCTAGTAAGCTCTGCTAAGTACCTGCATCCCACCCAGGTGTGCCTGAGGATGATCCGCTCCAATAGCGGGCAAGAGGCTGTCATTGTCTTGTCCTCTGCCATATCTAGCCTGAACTTTGGTTTCCCCCAAAGTTTTCTCTTCGGGGGGTTCTTGCAAGAGGATCACTCTAAGGATCACTCTACGAGAGCATTTGCTGGCATGCAGAATAACATTTAGTTAACTGTAGTTTATTTTTAACATTCCAAGGCAAAAGTTTGCAACAGTCTTTGAAGGCTCCAATGTGTTCTGGTTCAGGCATAGTGTTTTTCATGGGATAATAGCAGAAACCCAATTCCGAACCTCATCTTCCCTGTATCCCGAGCTTCTCATCCATATACAAGGAATCACCTCTCGCTCCTGGTGCCAGATGATGTGCAGACACTCCCCCCTTGGTAGGTCAGGTCATTCACAGGCTCCACAAAGACCAGTTAAGGCTCTCTCTGATCCTGGATACTACTAGAGAGTGTCTGAGGTTTAGAAGATCTATACCCATGACTAGGGGAGAGGAGCTAAGAAGCTTGTTGCCTTCAGGGATGACCGTGAGCAAAGCAAGAGTGGCTGATACAGCCTTTCTCCTCTTGCAAGTGAACATAAATCCCAAGCTAATGCTACCTGGAGTTTGCTCAGATCTACCAGGGCTAGATGGAGCTGGCCACACATGGGCAGCATGCTGGGGAAGGGTTTCTGCTGGCTTCTTGCCCCTGCTTCTTGCTCCAATGGTCCTTGGTGTGGCAGAGGCTGATTTGAAGAGGAGAGTCTGAAATGTCACCCCTACATTCACAGCCACACAAAGGTTTTGGCATTTTTCTCAGTCGAGCATGGAGACTCCCAGGGCAGAAAGGCAGTGCTGGGATGGAGTTGCACTGGTGCTTACAGCCCTCCCAGGCACCATTTCACCTCGGTTTCAGTGTGCCAGGGCATGATGGGGATGAGCACCAGCAGTCTCTGGAGCACCTCTCCTTTCCTGAAGCTGAGGGGAAATCCAGTCATAGCTGAAACACCTCTTTTGCCCTCATCATCTTCAGGCTTCCAAATCTCCTCTTTGAGCCCATCTGCCACCTCCTGGGAGCAAAACGCTTAACTAAGGTGAGAGGAGAACTACAATGCCTCTCCCACTGGTCGGACCCCTACAGCCCAGCTCTCAGGGTGTGCACTTTTTGCTTGATAAATATTGTCATGTTTAGTAACACCAAATAGAAATTTTTATGTATTAAAATTCAGCAAAAGCAGAATATATTTGCAGTGATTTTGTTGTTGCTTAACACTGTTAAGTTTTTCAAAGAAAAGTGTTTTCATTTTCATGTTTTCTCATACATAGAAAATAATTGAGGTTAAGTTTTGAGATTTTCCACAAAAGCCTGAAAAATCATACTTTAAAACATATTTTAGCCACAAACTTCCTGACAGAAAGCCTTCAGCTACCTCTAGTGCTCATCAGTACAGGAGGCCAGGTTGGTAGATACAGATAATATATTCTACTACACCAACTGAAAGAAACCATTAGTAAAGATACGACCTAAAAATCTTGCCCCTCTAATATCCTTTGACCATTAAAGCTACAATAACACAACAATTTCATCATTATGGGTAATGTCCTCTATTTGTGATCATCTTCCATCTTCTGCGTTCCCTGTTTATGCCTCTCTTCTGCCTCCATTTCCCTCATTTCTGCATTTCGTTTAGTGCAGCGCCGTTCGTTTCCTTCCTTGTCAAGGATTTCACTAGAAACAGCTTGTTAAAATGATCAGCAGTAAAACACCTACATCCTGACCCTGAATTACATAACTGGGCTTCAGATTTGGAGCCTTTATAGAGAAATTCCTTTCTCTCAAATCCATTCTTGCACATTATCTCCATAGTCATTTTGTTAGGTAGCTTCTGTGTCTAAATACAATAAATTCTCATACCTACAAGAGCTCTCCACTTTTTATTTGTAAATTAAAGCTCATTTTTTGCAAACAGTATATAACAAGCAGGCCAGATTTCACTTCCTTGTGTAAGTAACATTTAAATAAATGTATTAGACACCAGAAAGGAACCAGGTCATTCCATTTCTAAATTTGCTTCAGTCTCCAAAATGCTAGTCAGGTGTCATTCTGGTCTCTGTCAACATACTTCTTTCATCTCTGCAATGCTTCTCATCTACGGCATATTGTTGTTTTATGAAATAAACAGCATTTTTGTGTTGATTAGTTATCAGAGTTCCTCTGATCTAGGACAGTGTTTGCACACATCTAGGGATCCTTTTGAATCAGAGCAAAAATGATAAACAAAAGTTGATAATTCCAAACCCTTGGTCAATTCTACATATTCTTCTGCAAAATGCAGGCACACAGGGAAACTACCCTGTGGGAACTGCAATACATTTATAAATTAGACCAAGTTTTCATATGGTTTAGTGAAAAAAAGGAAGTTAGAAAATCTATGCAAGAGGAAACACTGTGCACTTTTTCTTTAACAGTTGGGGATACTTATTATCTTTGTTTGAGGAAATCAATTTCCTTGAGAGTTCTCATGCAAGAAAACTTAATGTAGCCATTGTATTATCAGAAAATCTGCAATGTTACTTAGAAAACATTATATATCAGTACATAAAGGGGATGGCTTAACCTGCCTACCTTTGTATCTTGCACAATCACCTGTTATGCAAATATTGCTTTTGTTTCCACAGATTCCAGTGCATTTCCAAAAATATTATTTAACGTTAGGTGAGGTTAACCTCACATAATCCCAAGATTTTAACTTATATTAAAACCTATTCTGCTTCTTGTATGTCTGGTGTTTTTGTTTGTATGTTTGTTGAATTACAGTATGCAATATGTACAGCAGCTCTTTCCTTATCAGTTGGTTCCAGAAAGTCTAAAGAGATCTATGTGGTCCAGCATATTTTTTTTATCTATGTTTATTTTTACTACCAACCTAAAAAATAGTCACATTCTGTATATAAACTAATCCTCTCTGAAAAAAAAAAAATGTTCCTAAGTGGACCTTATTTGACTACCTGCTATTCTGGAAGAATATCGACAATACCATAAAAGAAACTAAAATTTATGAAAGCTAAAGTTTTACCTACACTATTCCAAATTCATCTGTAGCATGGCGCAGCCCATCTGGAGTTCTTCTCTATTGATTTCAGTACAATTTCTAAGGCTGTTGGGCAGGAAGGGATGTGTTGAGTGCTAAGTAATTTTATTAAAAGTATATGCATCTTTTTTTCATTATGAAAAAATTATAGTCTAATGAGAAGGTCCAGTTTTAACGACCTCTCTGAATGCCTGCTTGGGATAATGTCTGTCACTCTCCTAGTTCTAAAGAGAACATCCCTTTATTCAGAGATGTTTTTTTTGTCTCTATTCTTTTCCTTGTTTGTGAAACATGCTGAGTAGAGAGGAAAATCCACTTTTTAAATTCTGTTTTTTTTCTTAACCTTTTATTCTCAAACTACTTTTGTAACTATTAAGTTTATACTGTTTTTATAGTTTGGTTTAATTAAAAAAACATTTTCTGTCATTCTTTCAGTAGCTAGTTAACTCTTTTGAAAGTCTTCATAATAATTTCAGTTCATGACTATGAAGTCTGTTACTACATATTCAAGACTCGTAATTTTTCATGAGTTAATGGTTATACTGTCTTTATCCTTGCAACAGAAAATTTTTAGGATGCTTTAAGCTTTTACCTTTTCCAGTTATTTACAGTTCTGCTGGAGATTACTGAAAGTTAATGTTCCATTTGGTGTAAATCCAAGCACTTCTAACTTCAAAAAGTATGACAACTGCAGAATAACCTTTCATTAATAAAATCTCAGAGTTTTCAATTTGATTAGTTGTTCCAAGTTTGTACATTCTTTGAAAACATGGTTCTGGCTTGCATCTGTTTCAATATAGTAAAGAACGTGTTCCTTTAGCTTGTTTTAAAATCAAGACTTTTTAGAAAAATCTTTTAATTACTTATTACATTTCATTATGATTAAAAACTGATATTATATAAAAAAGAGAAGAACAATATATGCCTTGTATAGGATCACACAGTAACTGATTTACATCCTGCTGTTTGCAGGATGCAATCAATTTGTAAATAAAACTCTCACATATTTTTATGAAGCCAATGTTTTCTACTAATCCCTTTTTCTAAACCTGATGTAAGGGTATGATATGGGAAGTATCAGTAAAATGTGCCTTAAAAGCTGCATTTTCAAATCTGCATATATCAATGACTGCAAATATCAATGAAATTTATGGGAAAAGGAAATGCTACCTTCCCAATACTTATCCTTCTGTCAGATAATACAATGCCAAAATTTCTTGGCATTATTTGGAATAAAATAAGTAGTCAAAATCACATAAGTGCAAGTTGCAAGTGCTGGAATAATGCCAAGACCTGATGTTTCCTAGTAAATGGCTCATAGCTTCACATCAAATCATAGTATACTGTGTCACTTCCTTACTGGAGAGAGGTTTTCCCAAATCACACACGTGGACTTGCTGTTAACTTCTTTACAGGGCTTCGGCAGTGCTCTGTGGTGAGGCATGTGGCCGACAGAGCTATCTAAAGATGTGTCTTGCAACGTAGTCATGTTAAAGAGCAGGATGAATAGGGTTGGAATCTGCTGTAGGAAACCACCAAGCTGCAAATAGTTTGGATGCTCATGTAGCCAATGTGTTATAATTCTTTAATGTTCTTTTTGATGACACAGCAGAATGGCATCTGAGGCTGAGGAGTAGATAGGATGATAGACTGTGCAGAAGTTGTGCTACTGTGATACTGTTAGTGGCCATTCCTTGGGGAAGGGAAGAAGATCTCTCGTCATTTCACATAGTGAAATGCCAGGATTTCTTATATCCAGAGTATGTGACCGATGTTTTGGACAACAGCTCAGAGACAGTGACATTTTTACCCCCTCATAGATTTGGGATGCCAGTTAAATCCTGAGCAACCACAGGCAGCGTTTGAGATTGTTTATTCCTTGGCTTGTCAGACCTTCTATATAATTTCCAGATAAACTCCTCCGTATCTCTTGCTTTACCAGGCCTTGGTTTTTCAACGTGATAGATCTAGCTCTACTAATTTCGGAGAGTCATCCAAGCCTCTGTTTAGACAGTTTTCAAGCCTCGAAAGTTATAACCATTCCAACTTCGAAAAATTCTTCTAGTCGCTCCACTAATCATTAGGCCATGTGGAATATAAATCAAAGGATTTAATTATCTGTTGTGTTCGGGTTTTTTGATAGACTAATCCAAAACTCTTTTCTCATGATTATCTTTTTGTTGCAGCTCTTAAGGAGGCATGTTGGCATTTCCAGATTCCTTGATAACTCACTTTATGCAGCTTTTCCCTTCTGCATATGAAGCTCACTAATTTTATACTATCTATAGCTATCCTGTAAGTTTAGATTTTCTCCTGGGAGTGGGCCAGAACAGACTTCTCCACAAAGGCTCCAATTTCTGCTAGCAGGGAGTATGTAAATTTGATTACTCTAGATATTTTGTTATGTTTATGTTATAAAATACCAAAAGCAAAGGCACTACTACAGAGGGTTGTATTAAGTCACACTCAAGCAGGACGTGTATTCTATCGAGGATTAAAATCCAGGTCCAAATAGTCTACTCAATCTAATCATTTTAATTAATTAATTATTTTAAAAATACTACAAATCAAAGTGACTATTAAAGAGTAATAAAAATAAATAGTTAAAACTGCTAATTTAATAATTTACTAAGTATGCTGCCATTAGGCTAAAGCATAGGAGTAATGCTTAGTGGAAAATTACTTCTGAACTTGTAGGGATGCACATCCAAAATAACAGGCTCAGCCTCCCACCAAAAATCAGATCATCTCTCTGTAACTCCTTTCATAATGGTGATGGTGGTGACGGTGGCCGTGACAATGACAGAAAAGGAATGAAGATTGCTGACTTGTTCAAAACAGGAACAAATATTTCCTTGAACTCACTTGAGATGATAAGATAGTAATGGCCCATATACAGGATGAAATAAGTAGACAGAATCAAGATTCACACGTAAGTGGGAATGTTTGAAATAAAATCCAGTGCTGTAGACAGAGGACAGGAAGGAATGAAGGAAAACAGTCTTAAAGATGAAGTCCATTAAGGTTAACAAAGCCTTCTTTCATATGGCTCATCCAGTTTATTCAAACTTTTACCTCACTAAGAACTGGAGCACAAAGATGAATTTAGGTCTTATACTGCCATTTTACTGCATTGCAATGCCTTGCAATTAGTGCAGTGTTCGAAGGCTTGTTCTTGATGACATTGCTATTATATTGGTACATGTACTGAACTCTTTTTTTAAAATATACTCTCTTGCTAACTCCCAGGACTTAACAGCAAGGTGTATTACATAGTAATTTTCATATCAGTTAGGATTCATAGAAAAATTACCATTTATTCTAAAGTAAATGTGGTAGACATTCACAAGAGGACACTGAGAACAAATACTGAATAGAAAAAGTCTTCCATAAGAATCTAAGTCCTCTTTTTTTGGCAAATGCAACTAGAAGTTTTTTCCAATCCTTTTAAAAAAATTTATACAAAAAATCCTCCTATAAACTTTAAGAAAACTCCAAGAATTTTGTGTCTTCTAGTTTCAACATTTCTGTATTCCTTTGCTCAGTCTCTACCTGTATCTGACTGCTGTACTGCACTCACTTGTGTTCTTCCCTTTAAAACTGGCAAAAAAAAGGAAAATTATAAAACCTAATTTTTGTAGTCCAAACAAGCCATTTTATATGGCTTACTCATCCCACTACTGGCAAATTAAGCATAAACAGTGTAATGACAACTTAGCAAGAAGCCATTAAAAATGTTTATTCACCAGGCGTAAAATTATGCACTTTGGCTATATGTGATGAGAGTGTTTATGCTCTCTTTCCATATTATTGGTTACATCAGCACATCCTGTCTCCTAAAATTCATTGCTTTATGATCCGTCTATCTCCTGTATGCATGCAAATTTGCTTCTTGTCATAAAAGGAAAACGACACATGTTATATGATATGGAATTGCTAAGTTGGAAGATGAGGGAAGGGGAAAGATAGACTGTTTAAAACTATTAGGTAAATCACTTGTTTGGAGTGAAAATGATAAACTGTACCAGTCCAAAGTATAACACAGGAATATCTCAAAGGACACTTAGGCTGTAATAGTTAATCAAAGGAAGTACTCCTGATCTAAGTACTTGTCATGATACAATTGCACTTACAATGGTTTACCTACATACACATAATATTGCCACATTTGACAGGGTGGCAAAGTACCATTCTCCACGCACATGCATTTAAAAAGCAAGGAAATCAGCAGCCAAGATATTGAATGCACTATCTAAGTAACATTCATCATTCACCCATGTCCCTTCTGCTCCTTACAGTCTTCTTTAGCTTCCAAATTCCCACTATCAACATGAGAAAGGTTGAGTTACCAGTGATTCTTCACTGTGCCAGGGCCCGAGACATGGTCATCTTTGTCAACACCTTGTTTACACCCCTGCCTACATTCCCAAGCCTTTTTTCTATAGACTCCACTCAAAAAATGAGTTATCTTCATGCCATATTTTCCTTTTCTTTCTATTTTAGTTGACATTCAACAACTGATCTTCATCTCCCTTTCCGAGTGCCACTATTTTTTCCCAGATGGCACAGAGGAGAGCCTGTGCCACTTGCTTGGCCACTTCTGTTGTTGTTGCATTTTTTTTTGTTGCAGCTCATGTTAGAGTGGAAATCCTTCTGTGATACTAATCCTGTGAGTTAAGACATCTGAAATACACCCTGTATAAACTCTGCCTTGCCAGACTTCATCCTTTCAAAGAATTTATCACAGAGCTACGAGGACTAAAATGGCTTAGACGTGACACAATCTGCAAAACAGATGTTGTAGAACATATGGGACTTTTTGATTGTTTGTTTTGGATGGGAGGGAGAGTAGGGTCTGAAACAGTATTTGCCACTTCATGCAATTATGAAAATTTTGTGTAGTGCTGCAGCAGTCATTGTTTGGGCTCCTTCTCTTACAGACCTATTTCTTGGTGTTGTTATTACATCGTGTGGGGCACAATGATCATCATGAGCAAAACCTGTGTAACATCAAGTGAAAGCTCTTCTGTCCCCGTTGGACTGCGCATCTTGGTTTTCCCTAGAACTTCCCTCTGTCAGAGGTGCAGAGCACCATGCCAATAAAGTAGCTTCAAAAGTTCCAGCCAACAATCTGGACAAAATCAAGAATTACACATGGGCAACATGAGTGTCTCTTTCCATCTCCCTACTTTCTGCTTTGAAATTCTGACCAGCAATACAAGTTGGAATGAAGAACAGGTTCCTCCCAAAACCACTATACAGACTGTCATAAAAAACGGTATTTTCACAAAAAGGTATTCTAAGAAAAAAAAAACATTTTGACCAAAACATTTTTAACTAGCTCTGTTCCAGAGAGGATTGTGCTTTAGGCTGTAGAGGACCATAAGCAGCCCTGTAGAAACTGGAATAATGAATTTCCCACAGGCATTCATAAGACTTGATGGCACTGGGATCTCTTTGTTAAAAAGACTGGATTCTCAGTAATGCTGAGACAAAATGACTCTGATACTAGCACTCTGAACTACCAAGCCTGTGATAATGCAGCTGCCACAATATTTTCAGTACAGATTATCTGTGTGGTGTTTTCTTTACGTTAGTACATTAGAACTGCACAGCGATCGATCATACCCTGCAGGGTAAACTCTTCAAAATAATCCCCACAAAAATACTGACGAAATCAGTTTCAAGAACAATTAATTTTAAAATGATTCTCCACAGAATGTGTTTCCTAAAGATAGCTACTAAAATATATTTTGTCATAATTAGAAGCATTATCCATTTGTTCCATAAATGCTAAGTGGTTCTGTTTTTCAATTAAAATTATGAAGCAGTAACACTCTGCCAGCATATTCTCAAATGCAGTAAACCTTCAATTCTTGGCACAGTTCTGTGATAAATACAGCTATTTTGTACAGTGATTAGCTTTTACATAAATATTTTGGACCATTTCCTGGAATCAGCTGATAGTGTCATTGTTAACTGCAGTCAACCTCTTCTGAAAAATTCTGTTGTGTATAGGTTGTCCATATTCCTTCTCACTTTAAATGCCTAAAGAGAATTTTCACTAGCACTTATTTTTTATAACATCTCACTGTGTCAATTGTTTTCCAAGAGGAAATGGTATTAATAATCCTGAGCATTCATTTTACTGCATCTTTACTGCTTACTCTTCTCACTAAACCTCTGTAAAATATTTTCCTTTAGTTCGTCTTAGTGTATGCTAACGAAGAGAGAACACAAAAAGCATAATTCATAGCCCCTAGATGAATTCAAGTTTGTAAAAGGCATAAGGAAGAATAAGATACATGTTAAAACAGTGATATAAACACTAGGTTACAGACAAGACCAGTTACCAGATCTGCTGGGGATATGAAGTGTATGTTAGAGCACACTGTTGACAGGAATAATTTAAAAACTGACTGAAGGCATGCTAAAGAACATCAGTGAGCATCTTTAACTCCTCTGAAATAACAGAGCTGAGAGATAAAGCTCTAAGAGGTTCTGTGCTTCAAGCAAAAACATTACAGCAGTATCTGTAAAAGTACACAATGTATATTCACTTTCAGATTTGGAAAGATTGAGATTATATCATTTTGCAGCGCAGATTTTTAGGCAGCACTGGGAAATGCAGTTCAGTTTTCATTTTTCCTTTTCCTTCAGTGACAGCATAAAATGACTCAGTGGATTTATGCCCCCATGATTTTAATCCTTCAGATTAAATGATTGCTTGCCCCAGGTAGAATCTGTAGTGCCTTGGGCCTGCTGATGGCCTGAACACTGTCACAGTATGGGGAAAGGCAAGACCTGTCACTGTGGTTTCCTGGCACATTCCTTCCACCTGGTTGTGAACATGCCGTGACCCACGGGGCATCAAACGAAGCAATTCCTTTGCTGCTATAGAAATCCAGACAAGCTGGGAAGTTTCTACGTTAACATTTTCTGCAAGGAAATGTTGAACTCTCTGACTTTCTAAGATACCGATTACTATCAGCCAGGTCAGCAAGACGATAATAGAGGCAAAGGGAGGGCAATTCACTGCTGCTTCTAGCGATAGCTTAACTGCAGAGGCTGCTCTCCATTATGGAACAAGAAAAACACTGTGACAGGGACAGTTGTATGTCAAAATATTAAAATTTGAATCTGTATGTGATTTCAGTTCATAAGTGAATGGGAAATTTGCACATAATCCTAAGATTTTGTGTTTCTAACCATGTTTAGACATTTTCAGCCAAGGAACTGCACTTTGCAAACTGCATCGTGAGGGCTAACCATTCAGTACTGATTGTTTGAAGGCCTATGTGAGATGGGTTTCTTAATTCTGTGTTTTCCAGGGTAGGAGCTTGGCAGCAGTCTTACTTATTATCAGTGTCGTATTCTAAATGTTTGCCAAGAAACTTCTCAGTACTCTAAATTCTGACTGCCATTCAGTTCTGCAGGTGTTTGGGGGATGAGTCTCCACTTGGTTTTGTTCTGGTAACCAGAAAGCTAGGTCAGTAAAGGTTGTAAACATACCTTTGTTTTTCCCTAAGTCCCAAATGCCAAGAGCTCCCACTGAGTAGCCGCAACTTCCTTTTCATATTTCGGTTTCTCTGCAGAAACCTAGGAGAGCTCTGCAGCTTATCTCACATGTCCTGTGTGCCTTCATGAGAGATTTCCCTGCTTTGGAAAGGCATGAGCAGGATGTCTGCTTGCCACCCTGCTGTTCCTCAACTTGTAAAGGATATAAGGGAGCTGTACGGATACTTTGAATATGGACACACTGCAGCAAACAGCTGTTTGTATCTACGGAGATGTTTTACATGCTATTTAACAAGATTTTCAAATCACTACAAACAAACAGATTTTCTTTGCCGTTCTTCCGCTTTAACCCTGATCCTGCACAGGGAGTTTATTTGGTAGAGAAGCTTGACCTTCGTTTTTTTTGCTTATGTTGCTTTTTTACAATTCTAATGCATTTACGAAACCTATCAGACAGTTATGTTTTCACTGTGTGTAACTAGAACACTCTTAGCTTTCCTGAAAACAAAAATGCAAAAAATACTCGCTTCTTGATGATAAGCTAGCTTAAAAATACAAATCACCACCTATTTCCAAGGGTTAAAGATCCTGAAATTTTGGCTAGCTTAAAGCATTTTGTTAGGCCTAGAAGAAGAGATTAAGACTGTCTAAAGGGGGAAAAACATAACACCCCCACAACACTGTATAAACAGAAATAATTGCATTTGGCAACAAAGCAACTCAAGTGCCATTTAGATTTTAGTGCACTTTACATCAGCCATTCAGCTCTCAAATAATTCAACACACAAAATGGTATCTGGCAGCCTTGCAGTATTTTATAGAAACCTGTATGACATCTTTAGACATTTTTATAGAAAGCTGCATGCCTACAGAGGATAAACAGAGACCTCTTGAAAGAGCAGCCTCTATTTTCCTTTCTCAGACTTCAATTTCAAGCTGAGCCCCAGGTGAATTGCTGGGCTAAGATGCTCATTTTCTGTAGCAGTATTCCCAGTGACATTTTTCCTGTTTGGAAGGACATTCTACAAGTTTTTCTTAACTCCTTTTTCCCACATTGCTCTTGATATTGCAGGAAGTATCTCCATATCTGATCAGATAGGCGAGCATTACTTTTCTTCAGTTTGATAAAGCACACCTCCCTGGAAAACAGAAAGCTGTACTGATTTCTTAATTAATTTGGCCATCAGCATTTTATTCAAGGTTTCCCCCTATCTACACATTCGTGCTGACAGAATTAACTAAATAAAACCAGTCTAGATCCTAACTAAGTTAATTGGGAAAGAAACCTCAAGAGCTCTAAATCAACTAAATACCTTAAGCAGGGGGATTTTTTTTTTTTTTTTTTTTGTGGCACTAGATACAAATAAAACCTTTGTGGATTACCTCAGAGGTAATCCCCAAAAAATATCCAAATAAAACCTGAGTGGATTACCTCACATACTGAAAAAGGAAAAGATGCAATGGCTGATTAGGTATATTTTTAAGATTACTAAACGACTTTGCATATCTCTAAAAATACTATTATTGGCTAGCTTTGGGTCACATAAAAAGGGAAAAAGATTAGCCCTAACTTACTACTGTCTGGTAGAGGATAATTCAGCACAAATCAGTATGAGTTTCAGGCTTAACGTTGTGCATAATCACTCACTGCTGCCACCCACAAGGAAGCTGAGGCAGCTTTCCAGCCCTCTGCTCTGACATGCTTCCAAACACTTCCAAACGGAGTCACTGAGCGTAAGTCAAGAAAGCTGTATCTGAGAAGACGTGGGATTGGCAAAGTAAATACTCTAAAATAGAGCAGATGACCCTGATCTTGCTGCAGGCTGTTGCAATCATATCTTTCTCATACCTGAGGTCTTCACCTTTTCTATTGATGGACTGGCATGCCTAATAATGCACAGAGATTTATGATACCTACATGGTTTGCATGGCAGAGGGTTTAGACCAGTTTCCCGAGTAAAAGCACTCCTGTACGCAGCGTTCAGCTCCTGTAAAGCACAGTTGGAGACACAGGCAAGGAAGAACTGTCCTAGAACTCATCTCACGGCAGGATATTACATTTGGGGTTGAAGGATCCTTGGCAGTTTTGTGATGAGATTTGCAATATATGGTTTTGGTTTCCCTCACACCTCTAAGCGCAGACATTAATGTTTCATGTCTGGTAATGTTTCCTAGGTCTAATACAAAGTACAGCTGAGGTAACACTATGGATCTGCTTTGAGAAGCTGCAATGCTGTGTGCGTGCACTGAAAATGTAAGTTTGACTCAGCCTTCAGCTTGAAACCTGTAAAAGTATTTTCCATAAGGTTTCAGACAGAATTTTTACTGATACTTTCAGTAACGTTCACAATGTAAGATGGAATATGCACCACGCTGGGAATAAGGCACTAAAACATTCCAAAAAGCAGGCTTTGGAACATAGACATCTTTTAAGTAAGTTTGCTAGAAACTTAAGATAGCCACATTTTTGTCAGTATTCCAGGTCTTACTATTTTTGCAGATTTATTATGGACAAAACCCATAACAACTATTTCCAGTAGGGGAGCAGCTGTTCTTGTAGAGCACCATCCCTGACCCCAGGGGAAGCAACTGCTGGCGTGGCAGCACATACCCCCACGTCGGTTCAAAAGCCTCCCCAAAAGGCAAACGACCAAGAATAAAGTATAGCAAAGTTCTAGCATGTTCAAAAATGCATCATCCTTTTACATTTGCAGCTGGAAGAATCCTTTGGAAGCCAAAATTTAGGAAACATCTTGCTAGTGAAAGACATTAATTTTAATTCTTTGCCTTTTCTCCTCCCCTCCCTAAGGACAGTGAAAAATAAACTGCCATCTTCATTGTAATTAAATTTTATTGCAATCACAAGCAGGCAAATTCAGGCACTTTTATTTAAAACAAATAGGAGTAATATGAAATATTCCTAAAAATAAACTTTTTTTTTTTCTCAGTTTTTGTCTTTTGTGCTTTTGAAGTGTGTAAGAAATGGTTTCTAATCGAACAATCGAATTCGGGTTTCAGTGAAATGTGGGTCCAGCCGCACGCTTATTGCAGTGGGGCCACAACTTGCACCAACTTCCCTGTGACAAAAGGAGAACTTTTGGGCTCAAGCCCGATTACAGCAGAGACTTAACTGCCCCCCCGCCCCGCTACAGCAGCCCTAGGAGAGGGTTTAGCCGGCAGCTGCAGAAACGGGAGTTTTCCTGCTCGTGCCCGGACGCTTTCTAGGAAGAAGCCCCGACACGCTGGACGCCGCAGCTCCGGGGGGCTCCTTCCAGCTCCCCCGCGCCGTGCTTGCAGGAACCCTCCCCGGAGCCGGCCCTTGCAGCACGGACAGGGGCCGCGGAGCCGCCCCGCGCCCCCCCCTCCGCAGGTGCCAGCGCAGCCCGGGGCGCGGCGGCCCCCGGG
>VWPW01009888.1:189287-273553 GCA_013389825.1 Crypturellus undulatus | reverse complement strand
CGGCGCCGCGCGCGGGGCGCCCTCGCCCTGGAACAGCAGCCAGGGGCGGGCGGCCGAGGGCGGCGGCAGCAGCCCGAGCCCCGAGCCTTGGTCGGGCTCTCCCAACGGCAGCGCGGGCGGCTGGGACCCGTTCGGGCGGGACGAGGAGCTGGCCAAGCTGGAGATCGCCGTGCTGGCCGTCACCTTCGCCGTGGCCGTGCTGGGCAACGGCAGCGTGCTGCTGGCGCTGCGGCGCACGCCGCGCAAGGCGTCGCGCATGCACCTCTTCATCCGCCACCTCAGCCTGGCCGACCTGGTGGTGGCCTTCTTCCAGGTGCTGCCGCAGCTCTGCTGGGAGGTCACGCACCGCTTCCACGGCCCCGACGGGCTCTGCCGCGTCGTGAAGCACCTGCAGGTCTTTGGCATGTTCGCCTCCGCCTACATGCTGGTGGCCATGACGGCCGACCGCTACATCGCCGTGTGCCACCCGCTGAAGACGCTGCAGCAGCCCACCAAGCGCTCCCACGGCATGATCGCAGCCGCCTGGGCGCTCAGCCTGCTGCTCAGCACGCCGCAGTACTTCATCTTCTCCCTGAGCGAGGTGGAGCGCGGCTCGCAGGTCTACGACTGCTGGGCGCACTTCATCATGCCCTGGGGGCCCCGCGCCTACGTCACCTGGATCACGGGCGGCATCTTCGTGGCGCCCGTGCTCATCCTGGCCACCTGCTACGGCTTCATCTGCTACCACATCTGGCGCAACGCCCGCGGCAAGGCGCGCGCCGGCGAGGGCTCGGCGCCCACGAACGCGCGGCAGGCGATGGGCAGCGGCCCGCGCCAGGGGCTACTGCTTGCCCCCTGCGTCAGCAGCATCAAGATCATCTCCCGCGCCAAGATCCGCACCGTCAAGATGACCTTTGTCATCGTCTCGGCATACGTCGTGTGCTGGGCGCCCTTCTTCACCATCCAGATGTGGTCGGTCTGGGACCAGCACTTCCCCTGGGTCGGTAGGTGCCGGGTCACTTTGGGCTGGGGCAGGGAGAGAGGGGGGGCAAAATCCTTCACGTCAGTCCACCGGGCACCGTGGAGTATTCACGGTTTTGGTTCCGCACCCAAGGGAACATCCTTTTACAGATGTGGGCAGCCTCAACAGCTGCATGTATGTCACACATATAACTATATGTGTGAGCTGTGGCATTTACTGTGTCTGCTGCCCTGTAAATGTCTTGCATGGGGGTTCTCTGCTGTCCGATAACGTGGCTGAGCACAGCCTGATCCATTCCAGTCAGCAGGGCACTCGCCTCTGAGTATCTCACCTTTCATCAGGCGGCACTTCCCACCAAACACTGGCAATGGAGTATCTTTGAGCTGGCTCTCCCTCTGTCAGATTTGGCTGAAAATAATTACTGAGTTTAAAAGTTACTGCATGTGGAATGACAGGTGACATCCTAACATACACCTTGTTTCCTTATAATGAAAAACATGCAAAACAAATGGAAGTCACAATTTTCTATTATTACTTTTTTTAATATCCCTGAGTTATCAGTCACAGGAGTGAGAGCATCAATTGCCCATAATACTAAAGGGACTAATACTGAAGGGACTAAAATAAAGCTCAGAATGCAGGCATGGGCAGAGAAATAAAGGCTTCCTCTAGATAAATAAAGTGTCTATTACTTCAGAAGTGTTAAAAGAAGTCAAAATGTCTTGGGAAAGATGAGCATTTTGTAAGTTTGAATTGAATTTGAAGATTGTTTAAATCTTATGGGACTGCAGAACACAGCAATTTTCTGTGTGGATTATCAGTGTTTTTGATAGGTCATTTATAATTTATCAGACTAAATAAATACTTAAAGCATTGAACAGTTTAACTAATTAGTGAATGTACAAGACCGCAGCTGTTCAATGACAGAATACTAATTTCCATTTCTGCTTGAAGGAGAATTCGTTCAACCTCTGCAATTGGATTTGATTCAAAAGATAGCAATTTGAGCCGTCTTTAGCATTCTCTCACACAAAAATGCTACATCAAGGTTCTGTTCTTACTGAAACTGGTGGGCTTTTTGCTATTGTCTTCCAATATAAATATTTTTAAAGCAGAAGTCTGAATAAAAACTGTTTGATACATGGATAAACAGAAGTGGAAAAATTATTTGGTGCCTTCATGCTGTACTGAAATGCCCTGTAACTTCCTCTGCCTCAGATTTTTAAAGTCTATTCAGACAAATTCCTATTAGTTTCAATGGCAGCTTCAGGACTTTTCTGGACTTCAGAACTTCAGGACTCAATGAGGACTTTTCTGACTATGTCCATACTAGTCATTTTTTAAGTTTCGTTGCTCAAATCAATAGCTTAATTAGAATTATTCAGTAACTGAAAAAAAAAGCTCTTAATTGACTGAATATTGAGAATGTTCGTTTGAGGGTTAAACTCTTTTTCTTCCCCCACCTACAGATTCCGAAAATACTGCAACTACAGTCACTGCTCTACTGGCCAGTCTGAACAGTTGCTGTAACCCCTGGATCTACATGTTCTTCAGTGGGCATCTCCTGCAAGACTGCATACAGAGCTTCCCCTGCTGTCAAAAAATAAGGCAAACATTGAATAAAGATGATTCTAACAGCAACAGTAGACGACAGACTTCTTTTACCAACAACAGAAGCCCAACCCATAGCTTGAACACCTGGGGAGAACTGCCGCACTCCAAGTCTACCAGCTTCATCCCCATCCCAACCTGAGGCAAGCACCGGAGCACACAGGTCTTGGAGTCCAGTAGCAGCACTTGGGAAGATGATGGCGAAGAACTTTAAGATGATCAGAGGCACGATCCCTTGGTAAAAAGGACAACCATAAAACAAAATGTTCTCTACTGCTAAATAAGATATTATGCAGTGTGTAAACTATTTTATGAAAGGCATATGGGACTTGGGCAACTGATCAGGAAGGAGTGACAACAATAAAACTAATATTTTTCAAAATAGAGTATTTATTCATTTTGGTTTATGCAATTATGTAACTTGTAATTATAAAATAATGAACACATTGTTTGCTTGTTGTTCAAAGCAGGAAAAAGAGTGGAATCAGCATATATTGAGGTAAATCCACTCTCTAGTGTTAATGCCTAAAATTTCTCATGATTGACCGTAGAAGTCACAGAGAAAAAAAAGTGATACAAAGATCACAAACTGATATTGAAGAAAAAAGAGCTGAGAGAAATTCCAGTCTGAGCAGACAAGGTACACGGTTAGGTAGGCTGAGTTGCTGGCAATTTAATTGATCATATTGTTTTATCTTTCCAAATAACTTTTAATTGTAAACAATTCTTATTTAATGGCAGAGTTTAACAGCTCTTATGAAAACAAATCCATTACTGCTGTTAATGTCCATATATATTATAGGATTGGCTTCCTACAGTGACATTCCTTCTTCCCTCATGTTGATGGAAATTTTACAGCACTCTTTTGTATTGTTGTACCTACTTTGAATGTTTTAATTCATTTTAAAAATATATTGACAAAGTAGCATGGTAAGCACTGGCTAGCCCAGCACTGTTACAAATACATAACGAAAACTCATCATGATGGTCAGAAGCAATTACTTTATTGGTAGGAATTGTATTTTTACTTTTTTTTTCTCCACTAAGCTAGAACTAAACCCAATTTGGTCTTAAATAATAGCCCTATAAATTCAAGAGAATGATGCTCGACTTAACTGGCTGCAGAGTCGGTAAGACAAATTTGGAATCAATCCCACAGACAAATCCCAAGACAAATCTGGGGATCAATCTTACCACTTTTCTAGGGACTTGTAAGAATTGACAATATTATTTATTTATTTTTGGCAGATCATGACAGTGTGGGTTTCAAAAGAGGTGGCAGCTGCAGTAAAAAGCTGTCGCCCCCCCAGCCAGAAGCCACAGAGCATTCAGTGTGTGCTTGTTCTCGCTGCAATGCACTGAGTCAAATGCTGATCTTACACTCTGAAATAATCCTGTATTTCCATGGAGACTGGATTTTTTTTTTCCTCAAGACTGCATTCTGAAGCCCCTCGAAAGAATTTTGTATGTTTTTAAAGTCCCGAGGATCTCTTTTGAAAGGGTTGTATTGAGTCTAGTGAAAGGCAGGCGGGACCTCGTGCAGATGAGTGTATGCGTTGTCCCTCTGCTCTGCCTGCGGGCTCTGCTTCCGTGAGCTCTCCACGTGCTGAAAAGCTCACGTTGTCCTCCTGGCACGAGCGGGACTCCGGACGCGGTTCCGGCGTGCTCGTCGGGACAGGGGGAAGCGTGCACAGATGCAAGACACGCAGGCTTGTGGTAAGGAGAAGCCCCAGCTGCACCTTTCACAGAATCACAGAATGATTGAGGCTGGAAGGGACCTCCAGAGATCATCTAGTCCAACCCCCTGCTTTCCTTCTTCAAAACCAGGCAGACAAGATGGCTCTTCCAATTGCTCGAGGGAAAAAAAAGGGGGGGGGAATGGGGCAGTCTGTGACTGAGTTTTTCACGGAGGATGGAGCTGGCCCCATGCTTCTCAAACGCAGTAGAAATTAATAGAGTTAAGTGCCAGAGAAGTCCACATCCAGCCCATCCGCAATCTGAAGCTTCTGGTCCAGATTCCTTGACTATCTTGGGCAAAGAAAAGGGAAGAATTAACCCCTCAAAAAAGCTTAGCTGTTGTTGTTGCTAGGGAAAATTATAGCTCTTTTCCCTACATTTCTTCTTAGTATGTTGTTTTCCACTCTTCAACAATCTATTCTGTATTTTTGTTGTTGCTGTTGTCAAAACACTAGAACCCAAAAGAGAGCATGGTGGAATGGCTTATATTTAACAGACTATCCTTCTGACCACCTTTAGTACACAAATATGACTACAGTTCTCCCCAGTTCTGGGTGAGGTATGTGAACTTTTAAGTTCCAAAAAAATGCATGCAGTGGTGTTAGGAGTATGTGTATTTCTGCACATTATATATACTGTGTATATTTAGCAAGGAAGTATTTCACAATTACATAAATTGCAAATGTTTCAAGTACACTGTTCTTTGCCTAGTTTTACTTTTGTGTTGCTACTTGCTTTGTACATATAATATGTATTAAAAAAAAGCTAACTAAAATTTTGATGCTATATTGATTTATTTTTCTATTGCAATTTTTATTCAAACAAGGAAGACAGAAAGCAAATATAGAATAATGTTAATTACAAAGCTAGGTAGGATAATGTCCAATATATAAAAAAAGGAGGGAAAATTAAATTAAAATTTCAATTTCTTTCAGGTATGTTACAAAACCAAGGCTTACATTTGTGGAATGTCAGTGTAAATGTTCTCTGTACGTGTTCTGCAGATTTTGTAATTAATTTGATAAAACCGTTTGTCAGCATTTGGATTCCAGATGTTTTTGTAAATAATTAAGGGATTTTTTTCATATTATTGTAGCCTTGGAAGACATGTCCCATATTTTCTAAATTGCTCCTCTGTACAGATGCATTTTTAACAGCTGCTTTGAGTTAACATGAGGTCATGTTAATGAAACAGAAAGAAACAAATTGTAAAATAATTGCACATTTAAAACATGGTAACTTGCTTTAATAAATCCGTATATTTGTTTGATGAGAAATATTTTTTTTTCCTGGCTATATTTTGCAGAGCCTGAAACATATTTGGTGGCATTTCATATATTCTGCAAGAGGTGATACTTTTGCTTTAATTTTGATGATCTATTTGCACAAAAAGCTTTGAGGAGTGAACAAATCTAAGATGTGTTTGTATTACAGTGCATGAAGAACACACATCCAAAGAAGAAATGTGGAGTTTGCTCTCCACTCTGTGCCGCTGTTACTGCTATGTGATATCACAGCGTTTCCTCATTTTTTATAGATGTGATTTTAATTTTTTGTGTTAATTTCAGGCAATGGAATACTGATCTGCTTATTGAAATTATGATTGAACTGATGAGATTGCACCTTGTTACTTGGGCTGGTGATGCTAGAATTGCAGCATTATAAAGATAAGTAGATGGCAAAAGTGGGATATATGTGATTATGTAGAAGAGAATTTTATTTTTAAACAATAAACAAAATACCTAAAAAAAGTGCTACGTCTCCCATATGGAGATACCTGCTGCAAGGGAAGCTCTTACAGAGCTGTCCTACTCTAAAGTTCCTCATCTACAGACAGGACTAGTTATATACCTTGTTCTTTTCTTAAAAGTAACTGCATGAGTTTTAGCCTTTCTCTCTTCTGTATTGGATTTTGGAAGGTCAGAGAGACAGAAAGGATGTAGTGCATTTAAACACCAATTTGGAGCTTTAATTATTGCTAGAGGACGGTTTTGTGTTTTTCGTTGAAAGGGTGCACTTTACTGGAAAAATCCAGTGCTTGCGATCTGTGTGGAGGAATTATAGTGTATGTATATATAATAGTGTTTATATATGAGTGTTTATATATGAGTGTTTCATGGCCCAGAGATAGATCACAGCTATCTACAAGGAACAGCCCCAGCTGGTTCAGATGTTCCACGCTGTAGGAGCTGGTCCAGCTGATCTTGAAAAAGGCAGCCAGCTACCAAGGGTAATGTCAGTCACGAGGTTTGTAAGGATTGTACAAGTGTATAAAAAGCAAGCAAACAGCCATAATACCTAGTCCCTGCCGAACTTCGTTGGAGTCAGCCAGCATGGATCTGCCTCTCCCAGGGCCAGTCCTGCAATAGGCACCAACCAGTAATTAATACTGTATCACTGTTTTGGTGCAACTGCTCAGTAATTTGCCATGTATTAGTATAAACTTGCTTGGAGTAACAATTTACATGCTAATTAACCTTAAGTTTTAAAAAGGACATTTTTAGCTGAATTCCTGACATTCCATTGAGTTACCCATTTCTAAAAAGCAAGGCTTGGAGGAGGTGTTGGGAGTGAAAAGCTCTCCTCCCACCTGTAAGGTAGGGAGGCTGGGAAAATACCAAAATGTCAGATATAGGTAGAGTCTCTTCTAATCAGAGAAAAGACAAGACATGCTTGTTTCCAAAGTTCGTTTTTGTTTTTGTTTTTTTGATTTGGGATATTGCACTTCCTTCATGTTTTGCAAGGGAAGATTTGTTCTTGGGAAAGTCTGTGAGGGTCTCTGACAGGTTATCTGCAGGTTTTCTGTCACTTGACATATTCAGATGTTTTCTTTTTACTGATGAACTATATAGAGAGAGCTGGGTTCACTTCCATTTCATCATGCCACTAAGTCATTCCCAAGAACATTTGTGAACTGTGATTCACTATTAGCTTATGATAAGTGCTAACACTATTAGCAATTCATAGAATCATAGAATCATAGAATGCCTAAGGTTGGAAGGGACCTCTAGAGGTCATCTAGTCCAACCTCCCTGCACACGCAGGGCCACCTAGAGCATGTGGCACAGGACAGCATCCAAGCGGGTCTTGAAGATCTCCAGAGAAGGAGACTCCACAACCTCTCTGGGCAGCCTGTTCCAGTGCTCTGTCACCCTCACTGTCAGGAAATTTTTCCTTAAGTTCCTGTGGAACTTTTTATGCTTCAGTTTGTGGCCATCTCCTCTTGTTCTGTTGGTGGCCACCACTGAAAAGAGGCCAGCCTCATCCTCCTCACTGCCTCCCTTGAGGTGCTTAAAAACACTGATCAGGTCCCCTCTCAGCCTTCTCTTCTCCAGGCTGAACAGGCCCAGCTCCCTCAGCCTCTCCTCATAGGGCAGATGTTCCAGGCCCCTGATCATCCTCGTGGCCCTGCGCTGGACTCTCTCCAGCAGCTCCACATCCCTCTTGTACTGGGGGGCCCAGAACTGGACACAGTACTCCAGATGTGGCCTCACCAGGGCTGAGTAGAGGGGTAAGATCACCTCCCTCGACCTGCTGGAGACGCTCCTCTTAATGCATCCCAGGATGCCATTGGCCTTCTTGGTCACGAGGGCACACTGCTGCCTCATGGTCAACCTGTCGTCCACCATGACACCCAGGTCTCTCTCAGCAGAGCTGCTCTCCAGTAGATCGGTCCCCAGCCTGTACTGGTGTCTGGGGTTGTTTCTCCCCAGGTGCAGGACTGTGCACTTGGCCTTGTTGAATTTCATGAGGTTTCTCACTGCCCAGGTCCCTCTGGATGGCAGCACAGCCCTCTGGGGTGTCAGCTACTCCTTCCAGCTTCGTATCATCAGCAAACTTGCTGAGGGAGCACTCTGTGCCTTCATCCAGGTCACTGATGAACAAATTGAACAGGACTGGACCAAGGACTGACCCCTGGGGGACACCGCTCAACACAGGCCTCCAACTAGACTCTGCACCACTGATTATCACCCACTGAGCTCTGCCCTGTAGCCAGTTGCCAATCCACCTCACCATCCACTCATCCATTCCACACCTCCGGAGCTTATCTAGAGGATGTTGTGAGGGACAAATTGCGTAATTAAGATATAACGCTTTGATTGCAGGAATAAGGGCTACCATTTCATGATTGCCGTGGATTGAATTGATTAAGCTGCTAGTCTGCGAAGTGCTGTTGAAATCATAGTCCACCTTCCATGACAGTATTTTATATGTTGAGGAGTATAGCATTTTATTGTGCTAGGCTAATGAGACCTGCTTAACCTGATTAATGAGGTTTACTTCTACTACTGATTAAATGACATAGTTTTGACCTAACTGAATCCCACTGGGATCCCACTTTGGCTTGTTCTGACATGTTTCTTCTTTGCTGTTTCATTTGACATATGAATCATTCCAAACCCCAAGATTTTTTTTTCTTTTTGCCTACTATCGCATGATAGCAGAGATTTATACTGTTACAGACTTGGCTTTTGCTCTTAGCACTGCCATAATATTATCTATTATTTGTACAGTGGTGAGCAAAAGACAGTAAGCCATGGCCCTAGAACCAAGGAGTTCTCAATCTAACTCAGAAGGAAAATAACAGCCAGGAAGCAGGCTAGGAGGCATTACTCCTGCAGGGCACGAGTATCCTGGATAAGGACATTATAGGCACATAAGTTTGTCACAGGAGCCACTCTGCTGTTGCACTTCCCCTTTGTGTTTGTTCTTCTCATTCCTTTCTAACCAGGCAGCGAGTGATGGTTGATCTGTATTAACTATTGACCGTTCGGTCTTACGGAGATTGAGGCACTGGCAGAACACTGGAAGGTTTGAACCTTGTACCTCCACAGTGGCCACATATCCCGTTCTGATCAAGTTAATTCAGTGGTGCCAAGTTACTACCTGTAATTAAGGATAATGATGTTCATCTTCCTTTGAAAATTCTTACATAATATTCTTATTTAAACAAACCACAGGAAATGCAGACTACAGGTGGCCCATCATTTTTCATACCTTTCAAGTAAAATATGAGAAAATTGGCATTAGAAGCTGCCTGGTTCTCCAGGGCATAAGATCATCCTAATCCTTTTTGGAAGATAAAACTACTGCTCCTGTCCCTTCCATCCCTGTCCCTGTAACTGCTCCCGATGGAGCCTTTCCTGATCCCAACAGCAGTAGCAGCAGCTAGAACAGCCACACTGACCATAGGAGTTGCAGCAGAGAGGAGCTGTCCATAATACACACTTTCATTGGAAACTCCTTTTGGGTGAAGGTGGTACCTATACAACAAAAAAGTTCAGTGAATGTTGAGAAAGGTGTGAACCAGAGGGTCAAAGAATAAATAAAATAAATAAATAAATAACAACTTTATTACAAATGATATTTGAAAACATGATGGTGTTTTCCATTTTGTAATTGTGAGATATTTTTGAATGTTTAGAAAAGGACTCCCTTGCCTCCTGGAGCTCTGATTACATGGAGCTGCTATTCAGGCTAATATCTCCACTGCTGTGACTCCTACAAGGCTATGACACTAAAAAGGGCATAGATCTCCTCAAATTAAACTTCCAGCATACCAGTTGAAAGGTTCTAGTCCCCAAAGTAGAGGCTGCAGTCTGGAATTAAATGTTTGATTTTTATATCTCCTTCTGGGAAATATACATGGTCCTTATCCTTCTGTCTACTTCTGATCCCATGAACCTTCATACCTCCCACATGCTGAAATGGAGGCTGCTCTTCAGATGCTGTATTGGAAAGCATGAAGACAGTAAGGACCCGAACATCAACAAGTGAAAAAGAGCTCAGAGCCGAAGCTGGCACTGCCGGTGCAAGGCCACGAGCTCCTTGGTTAACCACAACATGGGGTTGCTACCACCCACCCAGAAGGAGAGCCCCTAGGAGGCTGGCAGGCTGCTCCAGCCATGGGTGTGCGACAGCAACCTGGGACACTGACCACCTTATCACATCCTGTGGCAAATGTGGGCGGCCACACAGCGTTCTAGGAGGAGAAAGGAAGTGGCCACCAGAGTGACCAGCATTTTTTTTTATTCTCTTCTTTTTGGGGGAGGATAGACAGTCAGCTGAAAGTCATAACAGATGTGTAAGTCTTGAGCTGGAAAGGAAAAATACTTCCTGCTGATTTTAGGAAATTTTTAATTGTGTATTAAAAAAGCAGTGAGCAGATGAGTCCTAAAGATTAGGAGACATTTAGCCTTATAACATTTTTAATCAAAAGGAGAAACATACCTAGCAGCTGCTCAAATGAATGAATAATACTAACTGTATACAGTGCTATAGTGTATAAGAACACCAAGTGGCAAGCAGTAACAAATTGAATAGCAAATGCTCTCCCTGGCTCACTATAAAGCAGGCAGAGTTATGCAGCACATGTGGGGGGCAGATGCCACACAGGAGACTGCTCATAGCGATTCACCCCATCGCTGGTTGAGATCACAGCAAGAAGGAAATCAAATCATCAGAGTAATATGCCATACACTTAGTTTAAGCAAGGAACAAACTTTATAAAATAGCTACCGCAAAATTTTCAAAGTGTAAATATGCTTTCAGTTGCTTCCATGGGAGCAAACAAAGGCTTCCAAGTAATACACAAATCACCAGCGCAAAAAAAAAAAAAATCTTTGTAGGGAAGAGTTGTGGTTTCAGATCAGTAAAGCTCTTGGGCACTGCAGTTTTCTGTCCTTCTGGAGTCCTGTTATCTTTACTACTCCAAGTAACTTACAGTTTAACCACAAGGGCGGTTATGGCAATAAAAATTATATAGAGTAAATAAGAAACAAAAGGAAAATATAAATGTATGTCTCTCTATAAAATTATATTTCCCAAAACAAAGTGCCCTTGTCTTTCAAAAGAAATGAGCAGAGATTTGGTTATGTATCTCTGAAAACCTAGTTCACCATGAAGCTGATTTTCAGGAACTCAAGATACCAAAGTGCTGATATATGTTTACGAATATTTTTTAATAAGTCGCTAGACTTGTAGCTTATCAGTTAATAACATATTATTAAACTGGAGTTGGAAAAATGTTTGCAGAACTGCTCTTGTTTTTTGAATCTATTATCACAGCAATTTCACCAGTAAGTTGTAATTGGGGATGAGATGATCTAAAGCCCCAAGAAAAGTCCGAGCTTGACTCACATTTTCAGCATAATAAAATTTATCATTAACACCTGCTCCTCAAGGTAACTCGAAGGCATCTACAGAATGCTGCCACCTAACAGCACGATTCTGATTTAAACAGAGTCAATGATGCTATCCCAGCAGCTAGCAAAATGCATTCACATTGCAAACCCTCTGCTGAGCAGGTGCTTTTGTTAATCATGTCACAAGGAAGACCAAAAACAGAGTGGACTTAGAGATCAATCTATCTTCTCCCACCAACATGGCACTGATGGCCTTATAGAAAGGGAATGATCTCTGCATCTACTGTCTCTGCGCCCCTTTTTGTGCATGTTGAACCTGGCTCCCTCTGCTTTGCACTTAAAGATTGATGTCGCTGATAATCCTTAACTAGGCAAAAATCTGCAAGGTACTCAGATGACACAGCCCTGTGGATCATTTAGAAAAATCGGAAGATAGATCTTATTATGCCAAGAGTTAGAACTGTGAAGAAAAATCAACCTAAAATGCTGTGTAATATTGAGGGAGGCATGGCTGGGAAAAGCAATAATAAGAAAAGCAAGAATGGCATGTTAGGTGCCTCAGCCGTCTATAGTGTGTGAAATCCTGGTTTCCTCAGAGACGGCACAACCATAAAAACTTTGGGAATACAATCATCCGATGCCGCCAGTGACTGCTTTCAGCAAGAGTAGAGGCACTGGTAATAAAATAAAAGGAAAAGTTCCGGCAAAGCTTTCCCTCACAAGTGCTCAAAGGAAAAATGAAAACTACTTAATGGTTTAATGAAAAAAATAAAAAAAAATAAAAAAAACAAACAGCAAAAAAACCCCACAAATTTGACTTCACTGAAAAGGGTATTTTTCTACAGAAGATGCCAGGTTCATGTAAAACAATACAGCTCGCTGAGTGCCTCCGAGGCCCAGCAGCCTGTAGTCGAGGGACAAGCAGTCTCCTTCTGGATTCTTCTCTGGAGGGCGAAGCAGCAGGGTCCTGCACCAGCCCACCAACCCCCATCCATGCCTAGGGCCTCCCCAGCTCCACGGCCCCACCAGGACACTGCCCAGCTCGCCCCTTGAACGCTGTTAACTGCATCCATGTATTTTTCTATTATAACTTGTAAACCCTTTTAAGAGCAAGGCTACAAACACGTGAGAGGGACCACCAGGCCACATGCCGAGCTCTCGGCTCCTTCTTGGTGGCCTTGGTAGAGGTACTGACATCAGCATTGGCAGGGGACACCACGGTGGTGAGGCAAGCAGTGGGGCACAGAAGCCCAAGCAGATCCACCTGCAAGTCACTCAGTCCTTATGAAGGGTTTCTTGTTTGTTCGTTCAGTCTCATGTGATAGCAGAGACTCTGCAGTCTCTTTTCTGAAGCTGGGAACTGCAGCTGTAATGAGCTGTATGTCTACTCTTTGTTGGAGAATAACAATTTTCTCATGAGCACACCTCAGAGTTTTGCATTTGACCCAGTCCTGCAAACTTGCCACCAATTTCTCACAGAGGGGTGGGCTGAATTGAATTGTCATATCTGCACATACTTTGTATCATCTTTTTTACTATCTCTAATCGTGACATTTATAATGTAATATTTAGACAGTCATTTTCTGATTACACAGAATTAGGGTTTAGCAGAGAATATTTTTTGTTTATTAAGACATTATTATTATTACTCACAACTTCGTGGTCTGATTGCTTATTTCTTTTTCTCGATCTCTCAAAAGTGAATCTGTGAATTTAATTTCAAGCAAGTTTAGAGCATTGCTGTAACCCAACTGTGAGATAAAATAGCCATTGTTTTAGGTGTTAAGAAATCCCAGACTCAGAAGTATGCTTTAATTTCTGTTAAAAAGCCAAAGCAAACCAACATATTGCTAATTAACAAAAACACTGATAAGACATGTCAAACATACGGATCCATCGGTTAACCAGTATAAATATTTTATGTGTTTTTCTTCTGGCTCTGTGATTTATAGGTATAATATGACAGGAAGATGGTATGTGTTTTTCAGAACTCAATTAATCTGAAAAGAAAAGCACTTGTAACTGACTCATTCTCTGTCTTTATTAATTTTGTTGCCTTGAAGTGTTTTCTGTCTCGGAGTTGCATATTAAACATGACAAAATACTTGTGTCATATTAGAGAAGTACTCTCCAAACCTAATGTGATATTCCTTATGCTCATCTCTCCTGTAAATCACAGAATCCTGCGAGTACTGGAGACACCAATTGCAGGAATCAATTAATTTACTCTGGATTTTCATTGTAGCTGTGTTTTATAGCTGTGTTTTAAGCTCTTCCTTTCAGTGCTTTTGGTGAAAGCAGTTTTGGTTTGCAGGGCGCAGGAGGCCCTTTTGGGACCTGGACCTCTCTGTGGGTCATTCTTGCCTGTCTCTCCCCGTGCCATTCAGTGTTACAATCAATGCAANACCTCTCTGTGGGTCATTCTTGCCTGTCATTCAGTGTTACAATCAATGCACCATGAGCAGCAAAGGAATCACACGCTGCATGAGCAGCAAAGGAATCCCCCGTAAGGAAACGTCTGCATTTCTGTCCCTGCAACAGTGGGAGAGGGAACATGTGGGACGGGAATAACACCAGCTCTGTCGCTTCCACGCAGCCCCAAACTGGGCACGATTCCAGATGTGGCCCCACCTGCAGCAAGCCTGGGAGTATATGGATTTCCCTGGATTTGCAGGTGTCTCTACCCTAGGTCTCCACGTTCTCAGCATTTCCCCGTCCCACACAGACCTGGAGGCAGGCAGGGACCTCCTCAGGGAGGAGAGGTGGCAACCCATGGCACACTGGACTGAAGAGTGCTGGGGGAGAGGGAAAGTAATCCCTTGCCAGAGACATGTGAGACATCCTTGGCCATGCTGGAACCAAACCATTGATCTCTAATCAGTTCCTAAAACCAAACCAACAATTCCTAATACAGTGATTTGGCCACAAACTCTCCGGAAAGATGACCTAATATAAGCTGAGAAAATGTTCTAGAAGATACAAATATACGTTGAAGGAAATTCTTCACATTTTTCCCAGAGGTTGATTTTTTATATATATATAAAATGCTAGTGCTTTGTGGACAAAATTCTCTCTTTTTTTTCTCTGCTGTGTGCTCCCGCAAATAAGTTAAACTTCAGTCTTGAAAATCTGACAAAGAATTAAAAGGTTGGGGTAAATGTGTTATTTTCTTTTGTCCTCAGTGCTGCTCTGAAACAGGTAACACAGTAAGTAAATATGTAACTGACAGGCCATATGGCTTTCCAGTCTGTTGCGAATGTGCAGTGAGGACAGCATGGACACATGTGCTGCCAGGGGTACCTGCTGGTCCCTAACGACTACAAGGAAGCTAGAACGCGGGTATGAAGCACAGCCTTCCTGATAGGAACTGTTCAGTTTCCAGTTTGGTAACTTCAGTGCAGTTCTCTAAAGAATTCCTCTCCTTTCAGTATGTTAGTTTATTCTTTTAGTCAGATTTGGCTTAAGTTCAGAATAAAAGCGTTATGCTCAAATGCAATATTTCATTTACTGGTTCCAATATGATGCATTTTTAGGAGCTTTTGCTATTCTGCAGCTATGAATTAAACAGTGAATTTCTGTGCTTTCATCAGCAATCTGAGCCCAGCGCAGCTTTATAGGACCTTTTGCTTATACTACATTTAATTCTGAATCATTTCCTTATCTAAAGCTTGTGGATTAACATATAGGACTTTTCCTGAAGGCCTTTCCAAGAACAGAAAATCAGTTCCACATCAAATCAACTGAGGATTAAACAAAAGAGATAACATGAGATATTCAAGGCTCATGGAAATGCCACTGACTTCCTGCTGCTGAGTATTTGGAAATTTGCTAAGGATGTGTCTTTCCGAGTGAAAATTGTGGCCAGCAGAACAGTAGTGCACAATCTCTTGCCCAGCCAGAAGGACATGTTGGTGCAGGACGATGCTGTGACACAGCGTCCCAGCGTCTGCCCGTAGTCCTGAGCGTGGTACAGCAGCATCACTGCAATACCCTGATCATGTGAACTTGTGCAGTTCTACAATAAAAATATTAAGATCGGTATGAGCTACTTGTGAACGGAAACATTTGTCTCAAAGCAACTGAAAAAGCAATAAAACAAAATTTAAAAGGATAGGTAAGATTAATAGTACTTTATGTAGGATTTCATTTGAAGGAAGAAGAGGAACAAACTGACCTTAAGATAAGGTGACAACAAGATGAAGAACAGGACTGGAGACATAAAATAATCAGTTACGGAAAATAGGAACTGAGAAATTTGGAAGATTTGCCTAAGATTTAGGAGGGGTCAGGTGACATCCTGAGGCAAAAGATCTCAAGAGCCTCCGCTTCTGAAGGGAAGCCCCAAGCCGGCTCCTCGTTGCTAACATTGGAGGTGCAGGGCTTGCAGCGGGCACCCCGTCTCCTCCACATGCACGTGTTTTGTGCCTTTGTGCACACATGTGTGAGCACACAACATGTTTCACTCTTCTACGTAGATCCCCTTCCATAAGCTCATCTCTGCATGGATTTTGTTGCGGTACCCAGTGGCAGCAGGGCCACGCTGAGAGGCAGGACCTGGCAGGCCGGCGGGGGAGCAACGCGGCGATGCCGCTTCCAGAGGAGCGCTCCGGCTCCACGGGGCTGTGCGGGAGCACCAGGTTCTGGGTGCCGCCTCCAGGCCCCCGCGCTGTGAGCTGCAGCAGGAGGTACCTGCGGCCTGACCTGTGGGCATGGTTGGAAAGAAGGTTGGGCAGGGTTTGAATTCTGGGCTGCCTCACTGAATATAAAGCATAATAAAAGCAGTCTAGACAGGGCATATGTGCTTACTATATCCAGCCTTCCATAGAAAATAGGAACACCACTGTTTTAGGCTCAAGAAATAACCAAGGCGCAATGCTGCCTGCCTTTCCGGTATTCCGCGCTGTGACTGTTCTGTGTCAAATTCAAAAACTCTGCCAGGCTAAAGCAGAGGGCAACTTTTGAATTTGGCTACATATGTACTAATTTTACTGTAGACTGGAATGATTTTGGTCCCTTAACTCCAAGCTTTTCTTAACTTACAGTGAAACTGGAAATGTTAGCAAGCAGTCTTGCAGTTAATTCAACTGCAGAACTAAAGTTACTGAGAAAGGAAGAAGCTGTAAGTCAGCAAGAGGCTGCGACAGGAAGATCTGGGACCACTCTTGTCCCATTCTGGTTTGGGGGTGCCCTGGGGACGCTGCTCATTCAACGCGTCTGCCCCCTCCTCTGCCTTGATGAGCGCTCGCACGAGGAGATGGGTTGGAGGACCAAGTCAGAGACCTCACAGCCATCTCTGTCTAAAGCACCAGCATGGCTTTCAGAGGGTTTTTTTTTTGCCACTCTAATTTCTCTACAAGAACTGGGAAAAAACAATAAATCAGTGCTTTTCTTTCCAGCTTTGTGATATTAAATGTTTGGATTCTTGTGAGATCCTGGGAGAGCACATTTGGAGACATGCACTTCCTAAATCTTCCTGGTTGCTTTGAAAATTCCCTCTCAGAAGCAACATTTCTGTTAAAAGTTCTTGAAATACAGTCCAGGTTTTGCTTGCGGGTGTTTCTCTGAATCCTGAGGCTGACATCTCTTTCAAGTTGGTGGCTGCAATGGAGAGGTGCGTAGCAGTGCTCATAATCAGTTCTCAGGCACCTCGTTTCAGTTTCCTTCAATGCCAGACAGGCTGAGCATGTCTGATCCTGCACATTTTGCAACAGGAGTCCAAACGATGTGTTTCTTTCTTAAAGGATTGTAAAAGAGTCCTATACACATTTTGCAAAACAATCCTTAAAAGAGAAAATCAAGTACAACACACAATTATTTTTTATTCTGAGTGCCCCCTGCAATAACATCATGAATCAATATATTATGATTTTTTTTCTGCTCTTGCTTATGCTCAGGGAGGTTTAAAATGACCTAAAACTCATGAAAGATATACTGGCTGTCCTCCTTTGACTCCTTTATTAGGAATAACCTTTACAGTGGAGATAAATTTTGGATTATGTTACCCTAACAACTCTCAATACTTCTACTGCTGGGCTGAATTCTGACCTCCAATTATATTCCATCCTTGCAAAATCAATATACGTTTTGCCTAATGAATTTAAAATTTAAAAGCTGGGTTAGGAATTGCTGATTGTAGTTTTTCTGTATGCATGAAATGAAGGGTAGAATTCCTGTCCTTACATTTTTTTAAACTGCTATTCCTACATTTGCAAGTCATAATTCACTTGGGAACTTCCCTCCCCTCTCCTCCCTGCTGTAAGTATATTTATAGTGGGAAAGGAAAAAATACATGCACAAAAAGATAAAAATGGCAAACTGTAAACAAGTGCTCAAGAATTAAGACTAAGTAGAAATTTTAAGATGACCCCAAATGATTTCCATTTTTCTGGAGGAACATTATGTCCAGTTCATGACTTGAGCAAGGTAAGACAAAGTAATGAATAATGAATCAACTTATAGACCTCAACAGAATCAGGAATGGAATGTATGTGAACTTTTAGGGAGTTTTATTTTTAAGAATTAATACCCCTTAGTTAAATAGGGGCAGCAGGGAGGGAGGGAGTGAAAGTTTGTGCCCTACAGATATCTTCCTGGGAGAGAATTAAGTGGTAAATGAGCTGCCAATTAACTGCTGGTATAGAAAATAGTGTACAATATCATTGAATTTAATGGCATTTATGCTCTCACACTGTTTTTGTTTACATGGCTAAATTTATACTCTCTATCCGGTTTGTCTGATCTAGTGGCGATATGAAGCATTGCCTTTCTCCTGCAATATCCTACAAACCTTAGATACCCTAAGAAAGCTCAGAAGCAGGCACTTAATTACATACAAGTGTAAAATCCTATAAGGCTTTAAGCATTTAGCACCTAAGTGCTGTATTGAGAGATCAAACTCTAAATCTGGTAGTGCAGGAGGATAGAAAAGCTCAGAAAATTCCCACTCTCTGCCTCCTGCAGCCAGGGACACAGGCACAGAAAGCAGATGGAAAGAGAAAGGGACAATCCCTTCTGCAATAGCACAGGCAAAGGGAAGGCAGTGGGAAGAGGCTGCACTGATTCCTCTTTGCCAGGTGGATCAAATATTGGGATGCATGAGCTTGTACCTAGCATGTGCAGCACTGCCCAGGGACAGCATGACAGTGAACAGGGCTGGCTTTTTACAGCACACTTAGGAATCCACAGAATCATCTCCGTGCGTTTTATGAGCAGGTTCCAGACATCAGGGTAAACTGTTTGCACTGCAGAGCACGGGGCCCCCAGGCCACAGGGAGGGTGGGCAGCGCCGCGCACCAAGTGGTTGGACAAGGGCATCGCTGGGGTCTGCAGGCCCTGGCCGCTCTAATCCTGCTCAGACGTCAGTCTCTGTTAGCTCCCGTCTCCTGCTGCCCCCCAGAGTGCTGGATCCTGGTGCAGCATCAAGGTGTATGAGACAGGGCTAATGGAGAGAGATGGCTGTGTCCTCTTCAGCTTCCCCTGGTAAATCTGAATCTTCTTTGCTAGACAACAGCACCAATAACTGTCTTCGCACACAGAGCGAGCCATTGGGAAGCAGCGGGAACCTTATCCCTAAGAAGGTCTCCTGAAGACAATCATCTGCTCTGTTCATTACTGTCAACCCAGTTATGAGAAGGTTAAATGGTTAAAGGTGGCTGGAGATCTGTGCAAGGGTGAAGGGAGGGCAATTTCCAGCTCTGCAGCAGCTGCTGGCACAGCCACTGGCTGGCAAATAAACTTTACTTGTCTCTTGTGCACAGAAGCAGCCTCTGTGCCAGCAGACATATCACTCCAGGGCCCCCACACGAGTGAAGAGCCTTGAGGACATAAGTGCATTGGAACTTCAACTGAGATTCATCTGGAACTATAAGAGACCTAAAAATCTTTTTATCTCACACTGATACATACGTATATATATCTTTTTTTCTTTTCAGTTGAGTATGGCTTTTACTCTAAATATTAAACTGATTGACTCTACCTAATTTCTCAGGCAGTCACTGGTAATAGGAAGAAGACTGCAACAGAAACATTGTTTTTGCCTACTCTCTCAGTGAGTTCTCCTTCTACTCTTCACTCTTGGGACAAGTCATCTCTGAATTATAAAAACAATTCTCAGCAGAGAGCTAATCTGTCCTGGAAACAAACTAATTTTTATTCCACCGGGGAAAGAAAAAAATACACAAATACACGTACAATCTATGGAATCATCATTCCAGTCCAAAGAAGCTAACAGCCAGTGCCTGGCATCTGTATTGGTTTTCTCCACTTTTATTACAGCTTGATGCCATCTCTGCAAATCATCTGATGTTTCAATGAAAACCATGTTCCATATTTTTCCCCACGAAGGATAAATAAAGAGGTTTAATTTCCTGCTTGAAAATCCAGGAGTTGTTGCAGCACGTCTAAGGGCTCTGCTTACATCTATTCAGGTTAATAGAAAGGTTAGAAAGAAGCAATGAAAAATGCATACATTTCATTTTTCACACAAATAAAGTTAACGATTTAGTTTTACTGCATGAAAGTCAGTAGCATAACTGTTATGTCAATGACTACAGCAATCAATGCCCTGCCCTAAAGTCTCCCTGGCTGTGAGTATCTGTAAATCTTAATTTGCCCAGGGACTTAGAAATCCTTGCTACATTCTGCTTCTTGCCAAATAACTACAAACTGGGATTTGGTGAGCCCTTTTCTTGAGGTAGGTCAGATGATAACCCCTACCCAGACATACCTTGTTGCCCCACCTCTTGCTTGGATTTCAGAGCTATAGATCACCCCACATAGGAAGGCTCTGAGGTGCTGGCATGCAATGTGTGTCCTCTCAGAAGCATTTCCATCCACCTTCCTAACTGCAATGATTTTCAGGATTACAGGTATTTTCTGTAAATAGTACTGCTAATCTGTCCCTTTTGTCAAAATATGATCATATGGATATAATATTGATACAATTTGTTATAATAAGAGCATAAGATTAGGGTCTGCTGCAGAGATGAGCTGATTTTCTCAGACAGGGAAATTTATTGAAGCTTTAAATCTGTTACTGTGTTATGGACTTGGCAGTGAAGCATAAGCCCAAATAAGTTTGTATTTAATTCTAGACTAAGAAGGACCATGAAGATGAAGAAAAGATTTTGTCAGATTTATAACTCTGTCATGGCAAAGATTAGCTAAATGTAGAAAGAAGATTGCAGTGATGACTGTGAATGATCGCATGCCCGTAATCATCCGTGGTAGCAATCTGAGGGATATAATGCCAATTTTTTTGATTCAGAAATCCTGCCCTGCCTCCAACACTTCCCCCTGAAAGGCGGCACTCTGATAATCCTTGTGCAAGGATGAAGGGGACAGTACAGTTTGGTGAAAGTGCCTGGATTTGAGANTATAGCTCTGTCTTGGCAAAGATTAGCTAAATGTAGAAAGAAGATTGCAGTGATGACTGTGAATGATCGCATACCCGTAATCATCCGTGGTAGCAATCTGAGGGATATAATGCCAGTTTTTTGATTCAGAAATCCTGCCCTGCCTCCAACACTTCCCCCTGAAAGGCTGCACTCTGATAATCCTTGTGCAAGGATGAAGGAGACAGATTTGAGATTTGTCCCATCTCATCTTTCCTGCCACCCTGCCCGGGATAGACTGCTAAACCCAGCAGTGTTTCACACCCAAAATGGACATTGCAGCCTCAGGCATAGGCCAGGACAGTCCAGTGCAAAGTACAGGTTGCAGGACCTTGCCTAAGGGTAAAGGGTGAGCCAGTTAATTTGGTTGCAATGCAGATTTTGTCCAGAAAATGGCTGCATGATTGTCTGGATACCAGCACCACTTCAGAAGCCCCAAGCTTTTGCTGGATGACTCCAAGACGTGTGGCATGAAGAGGGGAGAAGAGATTTCTGTACTACCCACTGAGAGCCTGGGTGTTTGCTTCACTCTTTAGGATATGCTGCAAAGAAAGCTACATCTATAAAAGTTCTGCTTAGGGGCATGTTGTGGATCACAGCGTCTGCCCAGCTGCTATTTGGCGGTGATAGAAGTGTGTTATAGAGAGTGAGTCGTAGGTGTGAGCCAAACTGTGGTCCAGATGGGTCTGAAGGCTCAAGAAGAGGATGTTCACTCCATATAACAGGAGAAGATGATTTTGAACACCTCTCACTTTGAACCTTTGTGCATTTTGAACTATGAGAGCAGGAAGCAGATAAAAAAAGTCTTGCATGATGAAGGATTTTGGTTAGTAGTGAGGGATGTACATTGAGGACTATCTACAGGTGACTTTCTCTGTCCTGTCTAAAATCTTTCCACATCTGAAAGAGACCTCTGAAGATTCTTTCTGAAGATGCTAGCTATAAATATGCCGTGTTGTAGACAAAATAAGGTCACAAGACATTGGATTTTCTGTCTGTGAAAGAGCAAGAGGAATTAACAGGAGAGATAGAATGTTTTCCTAATAATAAAGGGGACATACTTTAATCAGCGAGGAGATTTTCATCACAGAGAAGACATCACATCTCATTTAGATTTGTTTTGAATTCGACCTGCCCAGATTAACCTTAAGAAAATTTGATAAATGAAGAATTCTCTTTTCTATGCATGCAAAACTCTCAAGATATTTAGGCAATGGGAATGACATAGACTACCTGAATCCTAATCACATAGCGCTGTATCTTTGTGGCAAGACTATAAAAGAGTAGATGGGAAGGAAGAAAAGGAGGAAAGGAGCGGCGGGGGAAGGAGGCAAGGATGTAGAAGCTGCAGTGGATCCAGGACATTATCTGTTGGCCTCCATTTTCAGTAAGTTGCATGGCCTAAGGAGATGTTTTCATTGGGCAGAGACATTTTTGCTTGAATACAATGATAAAAGTACAGAAGTACAAAACCGAACTACAGGACACAGTAAATCTATTGTTTTTCTGCCTGTTTCCTGAAGTCTACCTCAAGTAGCAGTCTTGAACAGGAGAGTCATAACTTTCAGAAGGTAGGCCCTGCAGGACCCCCCATCAAAGCATTGTTAAAACTATTAATAACCCATTCTTTCCACAAGGAGATTCCTGCTGTCACCCTGAGAAGAAACATGTCTATGCTGAACATTACCTTACTGAACATCTGCTACAGCACTCAGTGAAAGTGAGGATTTCTGAACAGCAGAGCAAAGCAAAGCTATAGCCCTTGGGAATCTGGTATGGTATGGAAAACTCTTCTGAAAGAAAGACTCCTAACTTCCCTTATCATCCTGCTTTATATATATCAGATGCTTCTAAGGCATGAGGAATAAAATTTAGCTGTAGCACTTCTTTCATTTGGGGTTTTGCAGCACATCATTTGCTTCAGTAGCAAACGAGGAAGTTTCTGTGGATGTATTTTCTTCCCCTGGAACATGTTTTTTTTATGATTTGATGATTCAGCATTAGTGCATATTTTTGTAATCTGTATTTAATTGCTTTTTAGTCAAAACCCAGAGGAATAGCTAAGTGGTCCAATAATTCTCCTCAGACTCTTCCACTAGCTCTTTCTTTTGAAAGAATTCATGTTCTACTTAGATTTTTTACTGAGTTATTCCACTTTTCCAGGACCCCAATATGAGATTATCTCAGAGGATGTTTCCTTTTAAGGTATTAAGGCTATTTGAAATGGCTGCTGCTAAATCATCTGAAGCTGAACACACCAAAGAACAACTTCTTCACTTGGGAGGAGGACTGGATAAGGCACTTTGAAAAGTCAGTTTGTTCCTCTCTTCACTGATTATGTTTTATTTCAAAGGGCATTAAAAAAGGTCTACTTTATCATAATCACATTTATTTTTTCAATTTTTATATGCTTTTTTTCTAAATACCTACTGGCCCAGGTGTAGAGAAAAAATCCCTGCTCCTAAGACAAAAGCGTGAGTTTTGGAGTACTTCTGTCCAATATCGAGGACTCATAACAAGTCACGGTAGTGACTGCAGAACTGTGCAGTGAGAACAAGATTCTGCTGATATCTATACAAGTATATATGTATATATGTGTGTATATGCATATACATGTGCATATTTATATCTATTTTGCAAACTAATCTTAATCCAAGTGTTTTCAAGCAGAACCCTAGACTCTGTGTTTAGGCTAGTAGCTTTTTCTCCCAACATAACCACGGAATATCCACAGGAACTTAAGGAAAAATTTCTTAACAGTGAGGGTGACAGAGCCCTGGCACAGGCTGCCCAGAGAGGCTGTGGAGTCTCCTTCTCTGGAGATCTTCAAGACCCGCTTGGATGCAGTCCTGTGCTCTGTGTGTTGGACTCTGGAGATTGGACTAGGTGATCTCTAGAGGTGCCTTCCAACCTCAACCATTCTATAATTCTGTGATTCTATGATTCCTGTTCTTGTGATTTATATATAGAGAAGAAACTTCCTCGTTGTCATTCCTTTCAAAAAGAGTCCATCAAATAAGCTACCACAGCACTATTTATTTTATTGCTTAAAAGCATTTGTCCATCAGTAGTAGAGACAGACAAACCTTTCACAAAACTGGCATTTACCAATACAGAGGTATTTATGCAGAGGTTGCCAACAGCTGCTTCACTGCATAATTTCCATAGGTATCAGTTGTTCAGTATTATACAATATTTTCTTTTGTTCTTCATATTTTAAATAAAGTTGCCAGTACTGCGTTTGGTAGACCCTGTAAGAAATATATAAAAAATGTGCTTCCTATTTTTGTCTATTTTTCAGAATGGAGGGGCAATAGTTTGACCTCTCCGGTGATAACTCTCATGCCAACCAGAAAAAACATCTGGAGAACAAACTCCAAAATCCCAAGGAAACGGAGTCATTTTTGTCCCTAGCAAGGGAGGATAGGTATGCACCTGCCTTTACAAGATTGATGCTCTTAGGAAGCAAGTTCTGTCACGGCTGGAAACATCCCTTTGCCCTGGGATATGATAATTTTTTTTCTTTCTTTTCTTTTCCTTTTTTTTTTCCTATTCCCCTCACCCCAGCTGATCATTTGCAGAGCTCTATCTGCAGAGGCGTTTTCTCCCAGCAGCAGGCGCTTAGGACGCAACCTCCACAACATGTATCAGGCTTGTTGAGATCTTGCTTGTGCATTCTTAAAGAATGCCCAGGAGAAGAGTGTGCTTTCCCCAACATCTCACATGCATGAAGGCAGGGTCATGCCCAGGGAAGCATCCTTGGACTTGTGCAGCAGCTTGCTTATTTCCAAGTGCGCCGTAGCAGTGGTAGAAGAGATTATTAAGATATTTGTAANCTGATCATTTGCAGAGCTCTATCTGCAGCGGCGTTTTCTCCCAGCAGCAGGCATTTAGGCCTGTGGACACAACCTCTACAATATGTATCAGACTTGTTGAGATCTTGCTTGTGCATTCTTAAAGAATGCCCAGGAGAAGAGTGTGCTTTCCCCAACATCTCACATGCATGAAGGCAGGGTCATGCCCAGGGAAGCATCCTTGGACTTGTGCAGCAGCTTGCTTATTTCCAAGTGCGCCGTAGCAGTGGTAGAAGAGATTATTAAGATATTTGTAATGCCAGGGTATATACAGAAGTCTTTTACAGGCTTTCAAGACCTGCAAACTGTTACCATCAATAAAGCTGTATACTGGAACCTCATAACCTGTGGAAAACAAATCTTCAAAGAGCTCCTCAAGGTTTCTCTCAGTATTCGTCTTAATAAGGCTTGTGCTTTGGTGTAACTTACCTCACAAAGAATTTGAAAATATTTTAGCAATTCAGTACTTTTTTGGGGTGTGCTCTGATTCTAGCAGTGCCTTCCTTGTCTTCAGAGGGTCCTGATTAAATACCCTAGAGTTTGATATAAATGTCCTTGTTCCATATTTGGTTCTATAAAAACCAGAACTTCCCTAGTGGAAAGTTATACTGTTTTTTATGGCAGCAGGTGATGCTGCCGTGTGAAAAGCAAGCATTAAATTAAAAAGCCAAAAATATTTAAGATTTACTTTTAACTTCCCACCTGTAGATACATCCTTTTCTGAAGGGCATTTTTGAACAGATATCATTGTCTCAAGTAAACAAAGTTGTTTAAGATTTTTTTTTCCTAGAAAATAGAAACACTTTCCAGTTGCACTTGTATCTCATTTGCTCAGTGTAAAAACTTCCTGGTGCAAGGAGTAGAAGGGTGGCCACATTAAGGACTACATTTGGCAACTCTGGTTGCCAATTTTCAGGTTTTTGAAAACCAATGGCAAAGCATCTCTGTATTTTCTAGCATACGGTATAACATCTCCTTTCGTACAGCATATGAATTATTATCTCTGTTTCTTGCTAAGGGGCTGCAGAGACCCTCCTGGCCTGACACTGCTCCTTTCTGCTCACAGCTCTCTTAGGGACAGGAGTTTCCATGCGATACTGCAGTTTTTCTGTCGGAATAGACAGCCGCTTTGCAGCATTAGAATTAAAAGTTTTAGTGGTGTTTCCTTTTTGGATCACTCCTTGTGCGCGTACTTGTGCGATATGTATACACACAAAACATCTGAACACAGCGAAGCTCACCAGACTCTAGTTTTGTCAGCACTGCAGCAATGATGTTATTACAGAACATTTACAGTAGCTTGCAAATAACAAAACACGCATAAAATAAACCATTGCCAATTTTCCAACTTGACCTTTACAATTCCTCACATTACTCACCACCCACATTACTCAACATAAATGGGAAGGTAAAAACATTTGAACAAAGTGTATGATTAGCATTTGCATCTCTGTAGAAGTGCATGGTCTTTCACATCTAAGGGCTTTCTCCACTCTCCTGAAGCATCCATACATATTTTCCTTACATTTTATTTTTTATGTCTTTAGGACCTTCTGGTTTTCCTCTTCTTTTTTATGTCTTTTTGTTAATGAACAAATGAAATATTATCCACATCAGCTTAATTTACTGTATTTTTTCAAGTACATACTTCAAAGTATGTACTTCTTTAAAAACATAATTACAAAGCAATGTGCCTTGCAAAGTCTGTTGGGGAAATTTATCAGTCCTAGAAAATTCACAGAAGAGTTGTGGATCTCCATCATTGCAGTTCAGTAAGCAAGACAACCTAGTTATTAAAAGATACATTGTTCAAATGGAAAATGTGTTTCAGTCACAATCTATCAAATTATTTATGTACCATTTATTTACAGTTATTACTGATATTTATTTCATGTCGGTAATGGCTGTGCTGTCCAGGATTTTTAGGACTTTTAGATGAACAAAACAATAAAAATTAAAGTACAATGCTTCTATGTGCTCTACGATTTTGCTGCAATTAAATTGACTCTTAACTTTACAGATCACCTAATCCCACTCACTGTGGTGAATATGAAGAAGAACCATTTTGCAACACAACAGTGCACCAAACATTCCTCCAAGAGCATCTCCCACCTGTACCCAACTGCAAACCTTCTCTTTTTCCTTTCAAACTACCAACCTGCTTTAGTGCAACTTCTGAGAGCAAACTTGAACGTACAATGTTTTTGGAAATAACCCTAATGGTTTATTTTCAGTTTCTTGAGCATGTTTTTTAACTGCCATCACAAGGTTTAGACTCTTCCTTTAAGAAAGGAAGATTGAGTTGCCCTAAGTCACCGGTGCCCTGGATGCCTGGTCAAGGCAAACAGCCACCGATACCAGCAACGCCCTCAACATCAAAGTGCTATCAGGAAAGCTGTGGGAAGGGCATGTCCAGCCACCCCTGCTAGTTATTTGGGAGCTTTGGGAGCACACCACAAAGCCTGTGTGACTCTCCTCATATTTCTAGCAGTGGCTGTGACAGCTCGTTTCTAATTTCAGATCCTCAGAAGACGCAGTGCCGAACACCTCTGCTTGCTTTCCATCGCCAACACAACGCACTTCCCTTCCAGGCCTGGTGTCTGAGGCCTTTCAGACAAAAACAAATGACAATTTAGATAAGCAGTAGATGAAATCTCTTTATATTACCAAAAACTCTGAATCCCTATGTCTCATAGATGTCTGCTTTCAGCTGTTGATTCCAAAACATAAATTTTTGATTTTTATTGGGGTTGTTCTGTAAAATTTTCAGTTCTTGGCTCTGCAAAGCCTTCTCTGTGCCGAAATTTTTTCATGGGACTCTGTTTTATTCTTACAAGTATAAGACACCTCTTCACCGCTGTCTGCAGCCAACACCTGTCCACATCTCTTAGAGCTGCATCCAGACTTGGGTGTTTGCAGTCTGTACCCTCATAGTTAGCACAGCTCTCTGCTATTTTATCTATTTACACTCATCACAAGTTTCAGGGCCTTCACCTAAGAGTATAGCAACATTTTGTGAATCATGCAGACCCATATGCCAGACTTCAGCTGCAGCACCACTCAGTGCTCAGGCATTTTTATTGTTCCTGAAAAAAAACGTGCCTCAGTGACAGATGTATAAATAGCCACACAGTAGATATGTTTAAGAGATGATATAGTGCTGCTGACATTTTTTTATTACATTACAGATTGCATGAATTCCTAACTCCCTTCCAAGTTTTATTTTCATTTTGATAAGCAGCACTTTGTTTTAGAAATGTATGGTGATCTATGTCACAACACATTAATTCTTCACATTGCACTGAGGGCTCATCAGTCTTCATGGTTCCGCTCACAGAAACTCTTGAAGCTTTTGGAGATTCTTGCTTCACATTTAATAGGCAAGTGCCGTGCTCTAGATATTTTGGGGCCAAGCAGAGTGTGTTGTGTAATTAATGGCTGTAATAATAACAAATGCAGTTCCCAAATACAGATCAATGCATGAGGTGGGGAACATTATGGTGTCTACTGGTAGTGGTGCAAATTTGGGGGCAGTAGCCTCTACCCAACAGCTGTTAGGGTTTCCAGAAAGCACCTATGTGGGTAATGATTAACATTGCAAAGCAAAGTTCTGGGAAACAGAAGTGTAAGTCAGCTTTTGCTAGCTACATAGGTAGCAACCCCCTAAGGACGGATAGCGCTCGTTAGCATTGCTTAAGAGCATCTGCAAAGCATTATGTTAGCTCAAAGAAAAACAAGCTGGGCTTCTCTCCTCTCTCCCTTGTGAGGGTGTTAAACCCTCCCTTGCTGGTGAGGGTGTTAAACCCTCACCAGCAAGGGTTTAACTCACTTTATNGCTTAAGAGCATCTGCAAAGCATTATGTTAGCTCAAAGAAAAACAAGCTGGGCTTCTCTCCTCTCTGTTTAACCCACCAGCAAGGGTTTAATTCACTTTATCTGTTTAACTATCAATGTGTCTCCAGATATGCTCATTCAGAAGTGAAGAGGTCTTGAATGGGAAATACCAACACCTGTAGTTTGTGTCGGTGTTTAGTACAGCTGTATCTGCCTAGAATGACTGGGCAGCATACTGGGGTCAATATATCCAAGCTCCCTTATCAGTATTTAAAATATAAAGAGGGTTTTTGGCATCCTTAACATATCTTCCCTTTAGCAAAGAATAAAAAGGTTGTGAAAGATGTAGGAACATCACCATCCTTTCTGTCTTTCAGATCTGAGGCCTCAGCGTATTTTGGTTTGTTGCTGGTAAGACATTCCTCAGGCTGCAGATGGTTTTCGGTAACTTTCTTGTCCATCTCCTTGAGTCTGTATTGATGAAAACAAACAGGCTTGATTTTAGACAAAGTCATAGTTTTGTGCACAAAGCTGAGACTAGGGGTGACGGTATTCAGAAACACTCTTTGAAAACTTCACTCCACCCTGCTCTTCCAGTTCTGCTGCCGTCACTGGTGGACGTTGACTTCGAACAACCAAGAGGGTGCAGCAGCGCGGGGGGTTTCTGGTCACTGTTGACAAGTATTAATTTAATCATTTCACTCGTGCAGACCAGACTGAAAGACCTGATACCCACTTAAGCTGGTGAATCCACTCCAGGCTATTTCACACTGAGAAAACAGAAGTGGCCCTGAAAGAAGAAAACTTTGTGTACACAAGTACCCAGAAGCTGGAAGAGGAGCCCAGACAGCGTTACACTGGCACCACACTGTGGATATCTGCTACTATTGCACAAGAGCTTCTCTGCTGTGTGAGGCGTATTTTATCCTCTGGGGCAATATTATTTATTTGTTTGTTTGTTTTTAATATATTTTGTCCCTAGGCAGAGAGTAGCTGTCCCTAGAGGTCAATTTAGAGCTGGCATGGCAGCTGCCTACTGTAGGCAATGCTGAAGCAGTATTTTAGGAGGCAGGTGTGCAAAGGCAGCGTGTGCACCTCATGCACGTGTCCTGCTATTCCATCACCAGGAGCAAGAGGCTGTCTCCGAAGGGGGAGGTTCAGCTCATCTAAACATTAAGAACATCCTCCACTCCCCGATGGAGGAATCTGGGCACCTGGCCTCGGGCCTTTGCAGCGGAGGCAGGAGGGACGGACGGAGAGCCCCTTCCAAGGCAGGTCTGCGCTCCAGGGCAGGCTCCGAGAGAGGAAGGCTGCGAGCAGTTGCTGCCTGCAGAGATGCTCAGGCCTGGGGCACTTTGGGTTCCTCATCAGCAGGAAAATGTGCAAAGCAGACAGCTGCCCAGGAGCTCCCCAGCCTTGAAACGGGAAAAGAGGAGCTTGCTGCCTATGGCCAGTCATTTCTCTGTCCTGCGCAAGCACACGCCGGCAAACCTCCGCTACAGAGAAGCGCTGTTTGCATGGGGAAGCAGAGATTTTCCCAGACCCTCTGGGAATATGGCAGTTGTAAGACTTAGTCAATATTTTTTTCAAGTCCCTTAGACAATTCTGCATGGGAAGATAGTGCCTAAAGCCTCTCACGCTGCCAAACCCAGGCTTTCATACAACTTCAGCTTGTTGGTTCGCACTTAATATGGAATATCTATTTTTATCTGATTAACAAATGTGTTTCTGCCAAAACTCCACAACAGAGAAGAATTTCCTTTGAAAAAGCAACATTGCAGCTTCAGGAATAACTTTCTTTCCTTCTCCTGTTGCAAGGGTGCTGAGGGAACTGCTGCAGGCTCAGGCATGCTCGGGGAATGACATGGTGCTTGCCACAGCCCTCGCAAACCTCTTCAGCCTCCCACTCTCACAAGGCAGAAAAGGGCCACATTGAACATTTACACAGCCTGAAACCGGCCTGAAATTTTGCTCAGTTCAGAAATTGGCCAGTTTAGCGGAAAAAAGTTTCACTCGCTGAACCCTGTGGCACTTAAAGCACATGCTTCAAGCTAGGCACTGAACTAGGGAACTGAAATCCAACACAGTGCACTGGTCAACACCTGTAGCATTTAGCTGATCATTCTGTGATTACATTTCTTCTACTAGATAAGCTTCTTCTTATTTTAAAGAAAAAAATACAAAGGGAATTTTTCTTATAAGTCAAATAATGCTAAAGGGAACACATGCCTTAGAAGGGGCTATAAACAGATAATAGCTATTGTTCAGGAAAAAACATCAGATAGCGTATTTAGATAGATTGATTTAGGGAAATGAAATTAGAATCCCTCAAAAAGCATTATATTCATTCAACCAAAAAAACAAAAAGTAAGAACTGGTATTTCCTTGTCAGCAATTTTCTTTCAGCATATATTAATAGAATTGCAAGTTCAAACTATTAGGGAATAATACTGTCCAATAAGTGCTCAAGTGCAATTAAGAATTGGTCTGATAATATTATTGCCCAAATAATGATTAACTATTCATACTTTCCGGAAAAAAAAAAATCAATGTCTGCAATTAATTATCTCCAAGCCCATATGAAGAATAATTGCTGTAGAATGGCCAAGGGGAGCACTGTGACAATAACCAAGAGGGTTTGTTCTGGTAGCATGTATTCATTTATTTTTTTCTTTTCCAAAAGCACTGCATGAAATGATTATGGTCGGAAGAGATTTGAAAAGGAGAAGTATTGAAAGAGAATGATTTTCTTTCCAGAGATTTTGTGGCCTGAGGCTTGGAAGAGGAATCGTCTCTCAGTGGTCGGTTGTGCTGAGCTGCAGTCACGTTCCTAAGGAAGCCAGCCAGCTGAGTTGTATCTTTCTTTTCTAGAAGTGCTTCTTCTCCAATATAAAACGCAGACAGACTGCAGGAGCTGCAAGAATTAATTTTGCTTAGAGAGGAGTCTGAGGAAGCCTGTAACTGAAGGAGCAAAAAATGGGTGTTGAAAAGTTATTCGGGAACTTTGTCCATTTTAAAAACTCTGCTTGTAATACCTCCCCACTCCCTGCAGCCCTTCTCAGAAGCAGCTCATAGAGGCATGACAGGGATGCACACAGGAAAAGAAAGTCACCTGGAATTAGCTGGTCATTAATTTCCTTTCAGTCCCAGACTCGGGAGTGTCTCCCTTGCATTTCTGTTTCCAGCACATCTCTACAAGAAACATTACTGACTGGTGGCTTCGTGTCAAAGCCTGATCTCTATTCAAACTCAAAGCCTTTTCACATTTCTCTAAGATTTATTAAAATGTGCTATTCATCACTCTTGATGGTTTTTGGAATATCAGTCTACTATAATTAAACACCAACTGGCTGCCTGTAATTTAGAAAAATGTCAATTGCCTGTTGCAGATTACACATTATCACTAACTGTGCTCTTTTTTCCTTTTTTCATTTTTTAAAGCATGATTTCCAGTGATCGATTTTGCCTGTGTGCTATAGACTGAGATATCTTATTTCCTTTTAGTCTTGGTATTATCCAAATATTGATTTAAATAATGCACTACCAGTAAGCAGTTTCACTAATGCCTCCCAGTCAGTAACGCCAGAGACACCATCAGTCAGATCTCTCTATCTATGCTTTTTACAGGTAGGGAAATGGAGGTGCCACATATTTCTATCCATGTGTTTCATCCATAAGTAAAAAATAAGCTGAGGAAAGAACTTCTGATATTTCAGCAATTACTGCTCAGAGAGAAAAAATACAGAGAAATTTCCTAGGATGCTGCTTTTCCTTTCCCACCTGTTCCTACCAGCTTGAGGGGATCATTGCACATTTGAACGATTCACATTTCTGTAGGTGAGTGCTACTGACTGCTATTGGGAGCTGAGGGCTCCCTCATGCCGTGGGAAGGCAGAGCTGGGCCAGCACCATGTCCTTCAGCAGCTGGTTTTAGGCAAGAGTTTTTGCAGAGGGCCAGCAGGAGCCTGAGGAGCAGGAGAGCACACGATGACGCTCCAGCACGGTCCCCAGGGCAGTGCCCAGAGCCTTGCGCTGATGAGCCCCCTCCCTGGATCTTGTCGTGATGATTTACGCCCCGGGCTGCACACGTTGTCTCTGGCTAATGTGGTTACGCTCTTTGGCTGCCTGGCTTCCTTGCCAGGCAGCACAGGAAGAAGCTGAGAGAAGAACTGGAATAAAAATCCTGTTAACATAATGAAGAAGAAACTCTCAGCTCCTAATTGCGCATTCAGAGCCTTTGTAACAGGATGTAAACACTAAAGCTCATCACCACAATGCTGACAGGGAGCTGTGCCATCAGCAAGCAGCCCCATGTAGCCTGTGTGCTACGCGGAAGCACAGGGGAAAGGTGGACTGATTCATCTGGATGTTCCTGTTCCATTTCAAAACTGCCCAAATTAATAGGATTGCTAAAGCAAAAAGTCAAAACATTTTGGAGATGGGAGGAATATGCAAATTATGATGAGCAGAAAGAAATCATGGCCTTTAGTCCAAGAATTTTGCTTTGCCTGCCTCCAGACTACTCATCAAATTGCTTCCTTACAATTAAATGCTGTCATTTGTTTCATAAGGTCAGTAATAATTTTTTTATTTCTCTCCATATGTAAATGTTTATATCAACCATAATAAACCCAAACAGAATGAATCAAATTTTAAGGGGCATTTCTTTGTTAAACTTTGCATCTCTTTGTTTGTCTGTGGGATGCACTGGGATAAGGCTCATAGTTGATAAGAGAGATGTTATATTTTAATCCAGAAAAAAGTAATCCCAGCAAGAAGCTGTCTGTAGTAGCGGTTCTTCACAGTTAGTTTGTACTCAATTTCTCTCTCTCTCTCTCTTTGTTGTTGTTGTTTAATCTATTACTGTTTAAGCAGTAATAGTTAATAACAGTAAGAAGTGTTCTCACTTTGTAATTTTGTCAAGTCCTGGCACAGTGAGGATACCGAGATGAAAATAATGGAGGACACATGCCTGACAATGAAAAGAAAAACAACTTTTAGACTCTCCCCACTATTTTTTGTTAACTAGATGATCATATTTGGAGTAAAATGACTTAATGTTTTTGTTTTAAAATTCCCTTTTCTCCCATACATTGATAATCCTCATATCTAAACTTTTTTTCTGCTGAAAGAAGAGCAAACAGAGTCAGAGAATACGAACTGAAATAATTACATCAGTCAGCAGGGAACAGGTTCCTTCTGCTCTTCACTCTTGAGATTGCCCTTAAAAGCTGCTTATAGTCCTAACCACTTAAGTAGAAGAAAGATGTAAGTATCCTGAAAGCAATGGAAAGAGCAACAGGGATTAGGGGCTACAGGGATTCATTTACAAAGGGCTATTTTTAAAGTGTTGGACTTCATTGCCAGATGATTTCGTCCTGGGTGGAAGGGCTTTACATAACCACCATCGCTGTTGTGAGCCAAGGATAACTGCTTCTTTCACCATTTTCTGTAATCTGTAAATGTCTCTCCCATTAGGTTTTCATCAACTTTTTTTTTTTTTTTTTTTTACCTCTGAAATACATAATATTTGGAGGGCAAAATCTTCAAGGCAAGTGACAACCTGCTGGAGCTCAGGGTGAAGAGCACACACAGGAATGTACCTGGCTATCACAGAAACTGCCTGGCACAGAGGTTTATGAGACTGTAACAGAACATTCCAAAGGAAGCAATGAAAATTTTATAATTTAATATATTTTTAAATAAGACTAGACAGTACTTGAGGGAAAATATTCCAACTGTTTACATTTATGTAGTATCCTTCACAGCAGGGTCTCTGAGTGGTGCACTGATAAATACAAAATAAAATTAGCAGCACTCACGCTGCAGGAACTGGTATTTCCTTAGTATTGTCTTAATGCTAGGCTATAATCTGAGCAGTGAATTTCATAACTTAATTCAGAGCAAAGAACTACTGCATGCCCTTGACTCTAGCTGACCTAAGTCAATAACTGAGGCAAAGCAAACACGGTGTCTTGCTGTGCTGGGCCTTAACACGTCCCTCCAGAGCATAACCAAAGGGTGTATTGGCTAGGGAGACTGCTCTGCAGCCCCGGCTCAGGACTTTGAATGTGAACGAAAGAGACTCTGAAATCAATATATCGCTTGAGAGTGAGCCATTGAAAAAGCAACAGGACTAACGGTACATGTCTGTTAAAAGCCAAGCTATTGAATTTTGATGGAAGATGGATCTTAGAAACAGTGCAAAGCAGCAATCTTGCAAATTAGCATTGCAGGCACAGGCAACAAACCCCAGAGCAGTTGTTGTTAGCACAACATCTCTTTTCCCAGTGAATTATTTCAGCTCTGTGAGGTTTTGTAGATGATAAAAAAAGGACATTTTAGAAATGGACATAAGATAAAAAGCATAAAAATTCTGAGGATAATGAGGAAAAAAATGAGACATTTTCTTTCTGATGATATATTTCTGTGAAATAGTCACAGTCAGCAGAAGCTATTTCTCTTTAATAAGTTGAGTAGGACTTCTGGAAAACCCAGGCACACTTCTGCCCTGCTGACCAGAAGTGGGGGAAGGTCAGGAAAGTCGCCTTCCTAACTTGGTCACCTTCATTGACTTGACCTTCCTCCCGCCAGTCTTCAGAGGCCTTGTCTAGCGGCTGAACGGACGCCCTGTCTTGTGGCAGTGGCTTCGGCACCCGCTGAGGCACAGCTGTGTCACGAGGAAGTATCTTCTTCCAGGCAGGCTCTGGCCTCTCGGCCCAACGCCTGGCTCCAAAGGAGCCACAGTGCTTCAGCCAGGCGTCAACAAGCGCTCTAACAGGCATGGCCCACAACATCCCACAAGAGCAGTGCCCGCTGCAACAGAAACGGTCCGCTGAATGAAACACTGTTTGAAAATGCAGCATAATCCAGCTGCAGCTTGAGAACCCACACAGGATCAAAAAGTCATTCATCTCGTTCCTAAATGACACAGGGATAGTGGCTCGGGGCTCTTATGCCACTTTCTGTATCACAGAGCAGTGTAGATGTAGTGAAGATTCAGTGCTCACGTCATGGACAGGCGATCACTTGCGGGCTCTCAGTGCTAGAGACTAGATGTAGACACCTGAAGAGCAGAGGTCCATCTCTAAGTTGCTCGTTCAGAGGAGTAGCTCATGTCATCTGTGCAGCCTTGGATGAAGCTCCTGAAGCTCATCTCATCCTGAAGCAAGTGCCTCAAACAGGTGAGAAACCTCTATCCTAAAAACACATTTGTTACATATGACAGAGACTAGGGACTCCCCAATGTAGACATTTGTACTGTAGTTGTCTACAGAGTCTGCAGCACCATCACCATATCCACACAGGAGATTATGGTTCAGTAAATGGCCTTGAGGGTGACAACTGATCAATCAATAGCTATTAGTTTACTTATGGGATTTGACTTAGCTAAGCAGCGTTGTGTGAAATCTGTGAAAATGCTGATGCTCAGGGATAGGTAAAATTCAAAATATTTTGTCTTTTGCTCCCTTTCCTTCTATAACGCAGACAAAGGATCTCCTAAAATTTACCAACATACAAAAATACAGCTAATTACTGACTGTATTAATGGTTACCGACATATGCGGAGTCTAAAAACACAGCTAAAATAACATAACTTTGAAATTTGGGTCTAAGATTAATGACTTTTTTTAAAAAAAGCAGGTGATTTTAATGTCTTAGCTAAGTGAGTTTACCATCATATTTTGCTACTCTGTTGTTATTCAGTGTTTGCTGCTCATTAATACAGTACCCCTATTACACATGCAAGCAAGAAAAAAATATTGTTAATCCTTCAAAGATCAGTAAAAGTGTATTGGCAGTTGAATGTAACCTGTGATTGATTAGCTCATTTGGATTATGCAGTTTAATTTCAAAAGGAAACACAGTCTTTTTCTTGAGACATGGAGGTGCCCATTGGAAAGCACCCAGCTACGGTGCATGATTTGTTACCCCATTCTCAATTATATTTATTCATCTGCCTTGTAATCTTCTCTGTCTGCTTCCTTGGCAACAGGCTAATACCATTATGTGCCACAACGACAAACACAAATTGTAACTTGTGATTCTCTGGGCTAAATGGCACTACGCAGCAGATGAACGGAGTCCCATTGGGGCCTTTTTTAGCAGATGTGAAAATGGTAGCAAGGGGTGACCTGCCCTTTGCCTGACCTTGACAGGGAAAATGCAGCTTGCACTCAAAATACTTGCAGTTAGATCCTCTAATGATATCAAACAGTCTTATTTTTAATCTATATTAATCCAAGCAGGCTAAAATACCTTGAGTCCCTCTCCCAGGCTCCACCTTTTCTCGCAGCGCTAGGGAAAACAGGGTGTTTTGTTCTGCAGTTTTGGTCACCAGAGGTCAGAATAACCCAGAGTCTTAGAAAACCATGCTTGTAATGCAGAACTCACCTTTTCCCGTCAAGATTTCCCATATGAGCACTTTGTGAAACAGCCCAGGTAAAGTGCTTTCAAGATGAACTTAATGTGTCCTTAGGTAAACATCTTAAAATTGCAGAGAACTGCTCCTTTTGCAAATGTGACTTGCAAAACTGATTAAAAAAACACTAATCCAGGCATCCTATACCTTCGTGTGTTGACCTTTATCATACTAATTGCTGGGAATGGAAAAAGTGACCAATAATTCATTAACATCTCCAAAAGACATGAAAGACTAAGTGGCTCTGCCACCAGAGTGAGGAGACCTGTTTTCTAGGCTGGAATGTTTTGATTCAGTAAGTAGCAAATACTGAATATATGTTTTCATTTTAGTGGAGCATTTAAACAAAAGGTGGAAGTTTCTAATTTAGCCAATAGAGGTCAGTAAATCCCAGGTTATTCATTACTTTGTTGCATGTAATTTTTGGAAAAGGTTATTAACAGGAAAAGGGCAAAAATAATGACAGCACTGAAGAAACTTTTTGCCTAAGTGCTGGCTATGCTTCTCCTGGAGTAGAAATGCAAAGATTAAAGTTATACTATAAGTATATATACAAATGGAAAATTACACAGCTGAAAATTACTCTATATTCTCCTGAATTTTTTGGTATTCTCTCTGTAGGCCTAATTTCAGTCTTAAAAATATATATAAACAAGTATAAAGAAATATATATATAAACAAATATATATAAACAAGTAGTGGTTTTAGAATAAGATACAGAATCAGCTGAGGGAGCAGGGACTGGAAGTACAGGATGCTTTCACATCCTGAAGGTTTAACCCCTACGTTACACTGCAAAATTCTACACATTCCTTGAAATCATCCTGGGCATAGTGCTCTCCTGGCCTAAGGATTTTGCATCACAGTGGCCAAGCTTCAGAAGAAAATATCAGTTTCCAGACATGTACTGGGTGACAAGAGAGTTAAGGTGTGCTACACCAAGAGAAATAGACCTTCACAGTGCTAAGTAAACAGAATTTCATTTATAAATGTAACCACATAGCAGACTGACGAAAGAAAACAGTTGTGCACAGCAGATCTAACACGGAAAGCTCCCTTGTTACAGTATTATTAAGTGCAAGTGCGAGTGCTGACTGTGTGAATTCTCAATGGAAAATATAGATAAGAAAAAAGAATACCTGCTCAAATTTAAAGGTAAATGCTACTGTCAAGATTACCAGTAAGGAATTATCTTATTAGGGCAGAAAATTCCAGCTACTAGAGTTTCAAACGAGATTTGGATGAGAAATGCAGTAAGAAAAGAGATCCTATAAAAATACTATCTCAGCACAGAACACCATTTTATACTACTATCTTCTATCTCCATTAGATATAATATCCCTCTTCTACTACCTCCACTATCAGAAAATTGTCTTAACCTGTGCAAGGCAGCTGTATTTGATTTAATAACAACATATCCTAATCCATGCAATTTAAATAATACATCTATTGAACAATTGAAACTCATCTAGCTTTCTGACCCCTGCCTGAGAAAAGCCCAGGCTCATTTCTCTCTGTTGAATCTTCTCCCTCTAATGTTTTTCATCATCTGGTTTTCCTTTAGCTTGTCTGAAGCTATCTGGGTGTATGATATTCTACTGATTGCTGAGATTTACTTAACTGCTCTTCCCATTTTGCTGTATTTCAGAAGTTTCCTGTTCTGATATCTTAGCTGTCACAAAGCTAAGCCCTGCTGCCTGATTCTCCAAATATTCAGAATAAAGGGAATGGTGAAGTCCATTTGCTGATCTCAGAAATCATTCTCATCATAGCAGCGTACCAGCAAAAGAGACAAACACAGGTCTTGTTACAGGACAACTATTAAGTCGTTACAGGACAACTATTAAGCCACCAATGTGGTGCCCAGTCAAAAGGGCAAAAGCCACTCTGTGAAGTCTCAAATGAGATATTCTGAGTGAAGAAGTACTTATAACATTGTGTAAGGCCAGGGTGAGCCTTTGTTGGGAGACCCACAGAGTCCTGTACCAGACGGCCTGATCCACTGTCAAGGATGTCTACTCAAAAGAGGGATGGCTACCGAGAAGGCCACAGGAGTGATTAACAAAAAATCAAAGAAACTAAAACAGCGCAGTTTGTCTTGCCTAACAAAATAAAGGCTGAGGACAGTTATGACAGTTCACTATAAATATACTGCAGGGTGAGTACAGAGGAGGGAGACGAGCTATTCAAGATAAAGGTTATCCTTGGCACAAAAACAGATGGGTGTAAGTGCCTTGTAAATGAAATTTAGGTCGGAAATCTGGAAAAGATTTCCAGGCTTCCCATACTCTTCTATTTCTCATGGGCAAAAGATTATGAATTTAAATGTAGATCTTGGTTAATTAAGGAGATGACAAGACCTGATTGCCCATGACAGCAGATGATTGGGTTTGTGATTCAGCAGGCTTATAGCATCATTAGCTACACAGACCTTTAAAAGTGCTTTGAAAATCCATCTTCAAAGAATAGCTCCATAGGGTCCAGTTCTGCTGTGTATGCTCACTGGAATTCATGGGAATCCCTTATAGTGACAAAATCAAGGCTTCCAATGGGTAACTAAGAGGTAACTGCAAAGGCCTGCACACAAGGGAAAATGGGAAGAGCCTGCAGATCAAGCGGTCCCCCTCTCTGTCAACAAGGAATCTGGACCTTGGATGGAAAAGGCCCCCTTGTTAGTTATGACTCACTGGGATCTGCCTTTAAAGCTTTGCCTTTAAAGGACAAATCTACAAATGGGAGCTGCCTTCTCTAAATGCCAAAAGCAGATGGTCACAGAGCAAGGTTTCTGCTGAACCTGTGCATTCAAGGGAAAGACATTACTGATATGTTCAGGATGTGTTCAAGATCTTCTTCTTCTACTCTAAAGAAATAAAAATGAAGTTGTAAAGTAAAAGGAACTGAATCCTGTGGTTGGGGATTTGAACTTGGACTGATGAGTCAGCTCTGTGACATCCAGAAATAGTCATCTGCTTCAAAACAAACTAAGTGTCAGCAAGAAGTTCTTCATTCTGAGAAAAAGTGGAGCCACCTTGCTGTGTCCATAGCTGCAGTGTCAGTGGGCCGAGGATAGGCTTTGCTGTCAGCTCCAGTGGAAGGCAAAGGAAAGATGGGGCTCCAAAGGCCTGCAAAGGGCTGTCTCTGGTCCTCAAGGACATCATGTTAACGGGCTTTGGTCTCCAAAAGCAGGTGGTGAACTTCGTGCTTTTCTCTACAGGTTCAGGAATGGTCTGCTTTATGAAAGACTTGAGTGTTCGCTGACTTTCTTTGACTTCATTTTGAGGGGGAGTTGCTTTATTTTTGTAAACAAGGTATCATTCTGTTAACAGAGTAGAATTTCACAGAAATGTCAAAATAATAAATAGCTAGGAGTACGTGATATTTTAGTAATTCTCCTTCTTAAGTGCCATGGCTCTTATCATCATCCTAATTCAATGACAAATTTCATTTTCTCTAATCAAGAGCTCTGGAACTAAATCATTTCTGCTTAATGGGAATAGCAAAGTCACTGAATGATTGACTCTGAACACAGAGTCAGAAGTCAAGTCCAAAAGTCCAATGTGATTTCTGAGCTATGTGCTATCTGCGGAAAACAGCGAGTGGAAAAAAAAAAAAAAAGAATAGAGAAGACATGAAAAAAGACAGAAAAATGACCAGAGACAGAAGAGAAAAATTAATCTATTTTGGTTTGGAAAATATCATATTAGATTAAAAGGCTAAAAGATAAATACCCCTCAATTCTGTTTTCATTGCTTAGAGTAGACATTTTAAGAAATATCAGCCACTAAGTATAGGAAGTTGCTGTGTGGCTAATAAGGAAGATTGGATGAGATAACAACACAAACAGCATAAGGGGGAAAAAACCCACGATGATATAAAATGATGACTACAGCTAAAAGTTGCTATTTAAACATTTCTCTGTTGATGTAAGGGCCATCATGTGCTCTTCATGCTGCAGCATCCACCATGAAGGTCACATTTGGAACAGTGTGTATTGATTTCAGCCTGTGTAAGAGAGACATCATAGATGCAGACTGATGCTCTGGCCCCTCTAGGTTGGTCTCTGTATTTATAGGCACAGCACAGAGCAGAGACCATTATGACATGTCTCTGCCCAGCCTTTCTCCTAGCAGTGTGATAGAGCACCCCAGGAATGTAGTGTGAGCATCTGGGGCCATGCAGAAAGGGACTTACGGGCTGGGGTGTGCAGGGACACAGACTCCTCTGGCGTTATTCTTGGGTCGAGCTCTCCCAGCCCTGGGGCACAAAGAGCCCCCCATACACAGTGATAAGCCACGTGAGCAGCAAGAGCTGAAAGATCCTGTTCGTACCAGCCTTCCTATTGATTTAAAAGCAATTACTTGCCTGAGTAAGCCCCGCTCATCTGAGAAAGGGGTCATGCCTGGAGGTTTCTGAAAGCTTCTGGCAGACTCATGCGTGTGTGTGCTGAGGCCTGCGCTCTGCTCTCACAAGGTGTTTGTGCTCCTGACTATTTAAACCCATTTTTTTCTGCCCTCTGTATTGAAATTGTTCTGCATGACCAAAGCATTTCTTGGAGCCTTTTAGATAGATTTGAGATGTAAGTAAATTTGGTGATCTTTCCAGGTGATCCAAAAGGATATGGCTGTGCCAAGAGTCCTTGCTACCAGCCAGTCCTTAATATAATCTCCCAAACCCAGCCTGGACTTGCAAAGGGCATCAGTAATCATCTTGTTTCAAAGTAATAGTTTGTATAGATGAGTTTTTGGTCTAGGAGGGAAAGTCTTCAGGGGCAATTTCCAGCAGACAATCTCTAAAGCTCTACTACAGCTGAGAGGCTGAGTGACTCAGCAGACTAAGATTATGCACAGCAACGAAAATTAATTCTGTTCTGCTTCCAGTTAAGTATGTAACCCTTGGTCAGACATTTAATCTTTCCCATTTTCCCTTATGTGCAATACTGCAGGGGTCATGCCCCGTTCATGGGATGTTCCGCATATTCTCAATGTTGTAAGGGTTGTATAACTGATGAGTATTGCTAGTATCTGTTGGTTATATACCTTAGAGGCTTAAAGGGTAATGCTGACAGACCCTTAGTGATAGGAGTGTTACAAGCATTAGAACATCTATAATTATAAGCAAATCTCTCTCTCTTTTTTTTTGTCCTCAAGTAGATCACAAAAATTAATCTCCTGCTTGCTTCACACACATTAAATAGCCTGCCCCAAATCTTAAGAATTTGCAGCTTTCTGCAGCACAAGCCCTCTTCAGTCTCTCAGAGATTGCAGGAGGTAAGCATGATATGATTTTCTTGATTTATTTTCTTTTCAGGTGCTGAAAACATGAAGGGGTATTTTCATGTTGCCCCATGTATTTTCCTTCCTTTAATATTCTTGATGTGCTAAATGCCACTAGTACTGAAGTATCATTAGTAAATTCAATCCATAATGAGAATATTCCCAGCTTTCTCAGCCACTGCTTATCATCTAAATCAAGACTGAAATCTGAAGAACTCATTCTGCTTGAGCTTTGCCATTTGTTTTTATAAAATACTATTTCTCAAACAACACGATGGAAAATTCTGTAGGATCACAGTGTGCTATGGGACTCACAGGAAGCTGCTGGTCATTAGGTCCTACTGCACCTTTCTTTTCCAGATGTGAAATTGAGATGCTGAGCTCACGGGTAGAGAGAAGCTGACACATGCTGGATACTGGAAGGCCTCACTCCTAGGAAGATTGTTCTACTTTCTGAAAAGAAAAGCTCTTAATAACTATTTCTCTAAGCTTTTGCCTTCAAGATGTTGAAAATACAGTTCAAGAGACCCAAACTATTCCTCTTGTATGTGTGGCTGACTCAGCAAGCCAAAGTGACTGAGCTCTGATACCAAGCATCCTACTCTCCCTTATTTCTTATTTATGAGGTGCCTCACATGAGGCCTCCATATCTAAAATGTGGCCCACAAATTGCAAGTCCTCATCATCTGTTAATTCTTTCATCTTTTCTGGACCTCAAAGCATAAAATGCTTTTTTTTTCTCCCTTATGCTTCTTGTAACTCTCATACTGAGGCGGAAAAAATGATATATTTTCTCCCGACATGCAAAGGTTACAGCTGACTCAGAAGTGTTCCCGCTCTTCCAGGCCTGCAACTGCTTCACCCCAGCTCTGTCTTGGAAATACAGTTCAGTTCAGGAATGAACTTATATATTTAAATAACCCCATGTGGTGTGTTTAAAATACTCTCCTTTGTACCTCACCTCTCCTTCATTCATTTAGTCCCTTCCCTTTTTCACTCCCACAATCCTTTTATCACAACAGACCCACAAATGTAAATCTCTCAAGCAGCTTTCAAAATCCCAGCCTTTATCAAGAATGTTTATCCTGGTGACACACACATTTTCTCCCATTTTATTTTTCATTTTCTACCTTCTCTACACCACTTTAAGGGAAGGAGGAGGAATGCATTTTCCTTCTCTGCCCCAAATTTAAGATTTCACTGATGGCCTTGCACTCCCTGAATTATAAACCATCTTTATACAGAAAGGGTCACACATTGCTTTGTCTGGGTCTCGCCAGGACCTCTCTGCTTCTGGCTTGCTCCTCTTTATCTGCTTCTTCTAAAGCCTCCACAGTGCTTTTTCTTTCTAACTCCTTTACAACATTTTACCTTTGCTCCCTTGCTTAATCTGCACGTCTCTGTTTTGATCTGCCTCAAACCCAATGTCCCTCCTCCCCGCTGCTCTCTCTGCATTAACACTTTCCTTCCCCGCTAGCACCCAGAGAAGTTCTGGGCATTTTGTTTATTTAGTTTTAATTCCTTAGGCTGCCTCCACATTTATGAATTTACTTGAGGCAGCTACATCCAGGATGAAACAGCACCAGTGTCCCAGATCTGCTCGGAAGGACCCTGCTGCCTTGGGTTTGTTATTGCTGGCCCACGGCCCTGCCACCTCCACCAGAGCTCTCACTGGCGACGCTTGTTCTGCCGAGTGCAGCTGGAGGAGGCTCCCTGCGGAAACCTCAGCACTGTGGAGCACTGTGAGCGTGTCCATCACCAGCCAGCAGCAGCCCCGTCCCGCTGCACAGCCTCACGCATCCCTTTTATTGCTAACCCCACTATTCCCACTCCCTTCCCGCCCCAAATGGGCCTCTGTCCCCTCTGTATCCTGCCTGGAGTCACCTTGCAGCATTCCTCCATGCTCCCTCCCCGCTTCGCCAGGGAGAGCTGGCCACACTGAATGGCCTGTTCACTCAGGGCAGACCTCCAAACCGCAAGGAAAACACAGAGGGTCCTTCTCCCTCTGCAGGGCCAGCACCACTCAGCTGTCCCACGGAGCGCTGCCGACAGCAGCCACCTCCACAAGCAGCCTTGCTCTGCTCCTTGGGCTCAGGGCAAGGAGTTGGCTGCCCACCAAAGGCAACGCTGTGCGTGCTCATCACTGTGCAAATAAACCGGTTTCGAGGAATTAATGGGGTTTTCTGAGTAACTACAGTTTCCTCCTGCTGCGAGAGAGAAGGCAGGCACCAGGGGCTGTTGTGGCAGTGACGAGTGTTGCACTGTGCTGGGCATCCCAAAAGAGATCTTGGTCTAACATCTTGGTCTTCTGCACACAGTAACTCAGGAACATCTGAGCTTCCTTTCCAGGAGGATACTTCTGTGTGTAGCTGCATATGTGGGGTTTTCAGACTTCAAAAAAGGCTAGAAGCAATTTCCAGCCTCCCTAGACAGAAGTTTATATGAAACTGCACTTTCTGCTGCTGGGTCAATACCCAATTCCCAGATTTCTATGGNTCTAACATCTTGGTCTTCTGCACACAGTAACTCAGGAACATCTGAGCTTCCTTTCCAGGAAGGCAGGATACTTCTGTGTGTAGCTGCATATGTGGGGTTTTCAGACTTCAAAAAAGGCTAGAAGCAATTTCCAGCCTCCCTAGACAGAAGTTTATATGAAACTGCACTTTCTGCTGCTGATTGACCCAATTCCCAGGTTTCTATGGTGCTGTTGGTCTCCAGAACTGATACTGCTTTACATTGAGAAAGTTCTTTTGGAAAGCCCCCCAAAATATGAAAACTGTCAAGCACAGCAACAATGCCAGTATGTGCTGGGTTATACAAAGAGCTTCCTTATATGTCTACTTTAACAACAGAAAATGTTGAGCAAAAATAATCTATTTGTACAATGTTCATCTTTAGCACTCCAAAACTCATATATTCATATCACATAGTTTTTCGTAACTTAGCTTAATTTGGCAAAGGGAAATAGCATTTGAGACAAGGTCAGTCACAAGAATGGAAGGAGGAACTTTTGTTTCCAAACTTGACTAGATTATGTAAATTTTAGTAAAAATCCTTGCCACATTTTCTTCATCTGTACAGATGGAGACCTCTCCGGGGACTGAAAGGTGTTTGAAAGGACCTTCAAGGACTTTCCATACCACTCTGAGGCCAAGACCATCAAAGATGTTGGGGTGAACCTCATTATTAACAAGATATAAACTGAACTGAAATAATGCAGGGGAACAGTATGCATTTTAAATTCATATTACTTCTACTGGCTGTAGCCACTGATCTTGACTGTGAGTATTCCCTGTGTTGTTCAGTAACAGCGTCAGTGTTTCCAACAAGTTCGAGGACCATGTGCACGACTAGCTACATAGATATCAAGGTAAAGGGGGTTTTGCAAAACCCAAGATATTACTGCTATCACTTCAGAATAATTAAAAAAAAACAATAAATTACTTGCCCGATCTTGCAGCCCTCACACAGGTAAGAAATTCATAAAATCAATGTGACTAATCCTGGCATTAAGGACTGCGGATCAGGTTGGTGATTTAATCTTTTCTGAAATAATCCCAATTTAACAGGAGTAAAAGGATCCCAGTACCAGGTTGTGAGGGCCAGTGTTCTGAGGATGTGCAGGACGATGTTATTATTAATTTTAAGACCAGAGGGATAATTTTGTGTTTCTGTAATTCTAATACACACATGAAGCAATTATGTGTTTCACTCTGCAGCTGTCAAATAATAATGGTTTTTATTAGAAAATTCAGATCATCTGAATGCAAGGCTCGTTCAGGATAGCACAGCAATTACAAAGCATGAAAGAAGAACTCATCTGCTTGTAGAAAATGCAATGCCAGAGACGGGCTGCAGTGTGCTTTTTCAGGAAGCACATTTAAAGGGTAAGATTAGAAGTGCATTATCTTATGGGGGATTATGGAAAGCCCACTCGCACAGCTGGTGCCACTGGCACTGAGAGGAAGACAATCTGCCCTCTCTTCAGCTTCTCAGCAGCGATAATGTCACATTGCTTCCAGGATACTCCAGGATGACATCCAGGAGGGGTCTTTTTGAGTTTTAAAATACCTGTTAGGTGTGCAGTTGTTATGTATGCAGATATACTTATGGCAGTGTGTGTGTGTGACTAATCACTGTCTTTTGTTCCCGCCAGTTTCTTGCACATCACACAAAGCTCTTCAGCTCAGTTCCACGCTTTTTAATTTCCTCCAGCTCCTATTTTGGAATGTCTCTCCTTCAGCCTGCTTTCTGGGAAGGGAGGGAGCAGAGTAAACATCCATAATGAGGTCTTGTTTTTGGAACATTTCAGTTAATTCCAAGCAGAGGAAGAAAGTCTGCCGTGTTTCCTCGATGTTACAGGCTGCCCAAGCATTTCAGAACTTACTCATTTTCACTGGGAGCCACATTTCGCCCATTTACATACATAGAGTCATCCAGAAGATGAGGAGTGTCCTGGATGTGGCCAGCACACTCTCCAGGTGGGATGAGGGGCTCTGTAAACCGTGCTACTAGACAGCACAGATTGCCCTCATGGTCATACAGGATCATCATGTGCTACCTACAAAGCTGAGCCAGAGAGCCCTTTGCAAACTTTATTTCTACAGATAGATAGCCTCTTGCAACCAGTTCATGGTGGTTATTGTGTTTACAGGTACCTAAACTGCTCTTACAGAAGTTGTGCCTGTGATTAGGCTTTTGCAGACTCCAAGGTCAGGTGATACATGGGCTAAATTCTCCTGATAAGCCTGCATCATCCATCCCCACATATGGATATAAGAAACAAAGATTCAGAAACCAAGGAACCTGTTGTTTGTAGAAAAGTCCAAAGTATTGAAACTTATCTCTTCTCACAGAGTATATCAATCAGGAGTGTTTGTCTGAGATTTTCTAGAGTCTTGTGGCACCTCTTTAACAAGGAAGGCCCTCCACTATGTTGCAATACTTGCAGCAAGTCCCAGCTGGCTGCCAAAGTCAAACAGGACTCATGGTCTATTACAGAAGACAACTAATAAAACAGTGTTGTGAAGCAACAGCAGACACAACAGTACAGATGGACAACCATTCTTCTTTTTGTCATATATCATGTTTTCCCTTTTTTAGCCCTTTAGTAGGTGCATGTTTTTTATTCTATGCAACTAAATGGTAATAACCTGAAAAGGACCATTAAGAATTAGAAAATCCTAGAACTGGTAATGTGTCACAGTTTGGCTTCTTTGCTGTCAGTGTGGCACAGCCACAGACACACTCCTGGAGTGCTTATAACCAATAAAGGGAATCTGAAGACATCAGAAGTCATATTCACAGTCATTTATTGCTTGGTGCCAACAGGGAGCATAATAAAAGCTACAAAGGAAGAGACCAATGATAGCTTATTGCACTCAGTAAGTTACTGAGAAATTAACCCAAAAGTCATACTCTAATAACGGCTAATGTCTCTGCAGAGTTGTCAGTTTATTTCAAGCTTGTAATTTGTCTGAATCTGACTGGCTCAAATAATTATCTAATGAGTCAGACCTCTAAGGAGCAATATTTGACATCCTGGCAGAGAAACATAGTTTTAATTGTCAACATTTCATAATCTGAATTTTAAAACCCTAAATGATCTTTTTGAAGCTACTGATCCATCCTTATAAGACACACATTTTGCCTAAAAATGGTATTTCTTTTGATCTTCAGGTTTTCCAGATGCATTTCTGGCTTCAGTTACAGGTTTTATCACCTACTTGTCCCACATTTTTCTCTGAAGTACTCCTTTTTTTCTTTTCTTTTTTGTTTGGCAAATTCTTTTTTCCTAAAAAGGCAACTTTGTTCCCACTGTTCACTATAAAGAGTATCCCTATTATGATTCCCATTATCAAGTAATGGAAAAAAAAGAAAAAAAAGCAAACAGAACAAACCTTTAATGCCATTTGATGTGCCTGAATCTAACTATATATATATATATATAAAGAACAAAAGAGATAAATATTTTGTGTAATGAACCTCCAGATTACAACATTGCATCAGTCTTGTTATACATTTAGCAGAAATCCCTTCTGTAACTCCCTGGACTTTTCTATCAAAGAGAGACGCTGATTTTGCTTTCCTGTAACCAGTTTCTCTTCTCTTCTCTAAATGAGATACTTTAGGAGGGGAGGCTCTTTTTTTCTCCATGGGAGAAAATCTAGCCAAAACCTATTGATTTGTCCTGCTTAATTTGACTTACAGAATCATTAGCAGTTCTCCTTCGGTATCATAAGCAAGATTTATCAATTACTGCAAACACTTTTTTTCTAGTTTGGGCAACAGGACTGCCTGGACCCTTTCTTCTCAGTTAGTAGTAGATTATCATGGAACTCATTGCAGTGCAAGCTATTGAAGAAGCTCCAGTTTTCAACAAGCAGGATGAGGGCCTTGTTGCAGTGTCTAGGAGCAGGCCAAGACCAGAAACAAACCTCACCTGCAAAATTCAGGGTAGGTTTGAAAGCTGGGGCACACATGTCAAAGCGTTTGTGCGACCATTGTTTGGCAGCCAGTGCTACCTGGTGGCTCAGCTGAAGGTTGGAGTAGAAGTACCAGGACTGCACTTCATCAGAACCAGCCATGGGCTGTATGCTGATCTTGCAACCATCTGTCCCCAGCTCCAGCAAAACTGGAGGGCTTGGAGCCTGCCATGAGCTGACGTCTGTTCTCCCTCTCCCTGTCTCATCCTGCCTTGCAGCAGCACTGCTCAGCGCTGATGTCTGTGGGGCTCCTCACAAGCTGCCCCACTCTGACATCGTTGTATTAGACTGGGGGTTCCTGGGTGGTTAGAAAAGGGGTATCATCTCAAAAGTCAGTAGAAAAGATCTTGCATCTGAGCAGAAGCTCATTTAAAATGCTATCAGAATGCAAATCACTTTTCAAGGGGTAACCAAGTACTCAGTGCTTCTGTTTTTCACTATCAAAAGGAAGAACCTTGTTTATCTGCTTATTTAAACTAACAAGGCTTTAGTTCAACAAGGTAAACTGCATTGGTTTAAACCCTTCCTGTTTCTTCCCTGATCCATCAGTCAAGGCACAAGAGATCAGAGGCTCAGGAACGACTCCTCTTGCGGTGGCATTGGAGTCCTACTCATGACAACAGCTCTTCATGGAAAAGGCAAGTTCTGATCTCCAGACTCACAGCATGAGCCCATTTTTGGCAGCCTGCAGAGTGGTGAATTTTTAGTGGGATCACTGCAATTCATCTTCTAGCTTTTTATGCATTTTACTTATCAACTGTATATCCAGCGTACTACTCTTGAAACCCTTTTTCATTCTCCATAGGTAAATCACAAATTTGTTTTGGGTGTGACATGCCCAAGCTCTAGTCACTCACTTCTTGCCAATGGATAGTCTGGTGGAAATCCATACAAAAGATGATTTCGAAGAAACAGTGCCTATAGTTGAATCATGTTTTGCCAAAAAGGACATAAGGAGCTAAAACATCATCCCATACCTGTGAACAGCTAGGATGTGTCCTGGTGTTGCACTGCCAAGAGGCATCCAGAAATATAGCAGGATTTGGTTTATTTCCAAAATGTTCATCACCATCTGCTAAGAGTCACATCTTAGATAAGAAGAAAGGTATCACAATATAAATCCTTTTTATTTAGGAACACTATATTTAGGATCCAGAAGGGATTTGCATTTTTGTATAGACATCTTCAAGTAGTGGAAGGTGGCCTTGAAGTCTCCTGTTTGTGCTGCTATTGATGGGGTTCAACTGCCAGATATCCTATGATATCTATGATTTTACAATCCTGCCCCAGCATCCTAGTAACCAAAGCTACTCCACCATCAGTGTGAACAGACTAGTGGAAACCAGTGAATATAAGACAAGATCAAGACCATTTTCTCATGTGAAGAATCCAGGAACATGAGAAGTAGGAACTGTTACTGAAGATTCAATCCTTACTTTGCAATGGCCATGGAATCTGTTTCTCTCTAAACAAGAAGTAGGACCATTCTCCAGAGATATATACCCAGAGATGCCTACAGATGGAAAACTACCATGAACAACTGTGTAAAGATACATGAATGTCAATAGCATGTAAGAAACACAAGTGAAAATCAGTAGCAAGGAAGGACAGCTGACACTGCTGACCTGTTCAAGTTGAGGCAAAGATCAGCAAACATTTCCTAGCAGAGCAGTCCCTCCTGGAAGGTCACCCACACTGGGAGCAATTCGAAGAGAAACTGAAGTACCTTCTCTCTTGCCCTTTCAGCAAGCCTACAAGCAGTGTAAAAGTTTCAAGAATGTGTTCCCTGCTGCCAGTTAAGTTGCCTTTTACAACAGTCAATATATTCTTCTTCATTCTCTATAGAAATCAGACCTCTTATCACAGAAAAAAAAAAATAAAAAGAAAGCTGCTCTGCCTATATGCTAATTCCTCCTGCCTTCTCTCATCAGCAAATGAAATGTCATTTAAAGTACTATACACCCTCACAATACTCCAATAAGCTTTCCTCATATGGAAAGAAAAGTAAATAAACTGTTCCAGTAGCTACTTTACTATGGTAAGCCAAGGAACAAACTAAAAAATAATGAAAACATATTTTAAACTGCAGCTAGATCATCCTCATTTTGAAATACTGGAGTAATATTCTGGTGGAATAGCCCTTCCTGTGGAGATTTCTGTCACTTGGGGATATCTGGGTACAAAATAGGGTCATTTTCTTTCACTCCAATATAGTGGATTTCCTCTGAGTGTGGCCTTTGGCTCAATTAATATATGAGACAGCAACTGATTCTCTGATAAAATACCAATGGCTGAGGTAGCAATAAAAGAGTCTTTTATCTGAGTACCAATATGGATAAATAAATGCCGTCTCTTAGTATCTTCCAAGTGAGAGTGAAGGCAAAGATGGATAAAGATGAGAATCACTTTTCTGTAGTAAATGCAGTTCAATTATGGTTCTGATTCAGCAACACATCTAATCTGAATTACTTCTGTGCATAACACTGTGTTAAATGCCGCCGTAGGGAAGAGAATTCTGCTTTCACAGTCCACTATAAAGCTCTTTCAAATAACCTCAATCAAATAGGTATGTGTTGGTGTGAAGGTAAATTTGGCCCTGAGAAGCGATCCATAGCAGGATGTGTAGCTTAATGCAATTCTTGCATTTAAGCTGAAGCTGTTATATTTGAGACATATGAAAAGAAGACACTATCACTCCAGAAGAGAGCAGATGTAGAAATTTCTTTCTTCAACTTGTCTCCAAAATTGTTTGGGGGCATAATATGGGAGAAATTGTGCCATCCCATGTGCCACTCACACAAGCTCCTCTGCCCTCAGAGAACCTGCAGACAGCAGCTCTGCTAGACAAGCTGGCGTGTGCTTGAGCTTCAGCAGCTCACCTGCAGTGACACCCACAATTTGCAAGAAAACAGCTCTACTCTTACATGGACACTATTCTACTATGACAGACAAAAGACAACTGAGTGCTTTGCAATTCTCATTCAGTATGATTTTGCCACAATTAGCAGAAGCATGGTTTACTTGTTAGTAGTATACAGAGCAATTGTATCCCATTACATATCTGAAAACTGGCTTTTCTTCCTCCCTTCCCTAAAATATCTTACATTTTGCAAGTGGGGTCTGACACAATGGCAAATTTCTCATGCACCTCCACCCATTATGGGAAATATGAGAGCTGATTGTCCAAGTCCAAGTAATCTGAGGATTCCTTTACTATAGAAAAAATAAATAAATAAGGAGAGGGTCGATGGCTTAAACTTTAAATAACTCAGTTTGACTTATTATTGTGCAATTGACTTTGTTATCAGTGACAAACTGAGAGAACCCAGTTTCTCACTGGACAGAGAAACTACAAAGCCAGTGAGTCAACCACTATGCCACATGAGTGAAAGTTTATTCTAAGTAAGCAGCCAAATCTATCCACAAAGAAGAATTTGGCTCCATGTCACTGGCATTTTGATAGATCATTTATTGCTATTGTTGTATTTATCTACTATTAGTTTGGCTAATGCAGACAGGTAGGAAAATATGACATAATGAACCACTTTAGCTAGAGGTCTCAATCCCACACACGGTTGCCACACTTGCTTGGCACTGCGACAAATCCAAACAGTTCAAAATCATTATTCGCAGAATTCACTTTATATTCATGGGATTAAAATAAAACCAAACAAAAAACTATATCTTTTAATTTGATATTTTGCTACTGAACTGTTAGGCACACATTTTCAAGTTATTCTCTACAACACTAAAGAAATCTCTCAGCTTTCAATAAAATTTTGGATTCTTACATAATCCAAGATTTTTCAGAACAGGGTCAAAGAGAAGAACCATTTGATACTTCGCATGTGAAAATAAAATTCAGACTTGGAGATAGGTTTTGATCTCATCTGTGAATTTCAGGGTTTTTAGTAGCACAGATTATCTTGCATTGAAGTATGTCTGCCTATTTACCATTAGTATAGGTTCACATAAACAACAAGCATCTGTTCATCATTTAAGGACTGATTTGCCTTGGATTTGCCTTGCCTTGGTATCTCCTTTGGGATGATCTCTGCTCAGAGTTGGATATCCTCTTGGATCAAGGACGTGTAAGTGTCCTCTGTTATGAAAAACCTGAAGTGAAGAGACCTTCTCATATAAGCCAGGAGGACACAGTGCAGTTTCTGAGGTATTGTATTATTATGTTTTAATAATTCTTCTGTGTAAGGTACATAGTGATTCATGTTCTGCCTTGGCACCAGACAAGAAATCATCACCGGTAGGGTATGAGGGCAATAACACTAAGATGTCTTTTGCGGAAAGGAGGACGATGGTGACAGAGGTGCCCGATTGCTGATCGCATTGCTGATCTGACATCTCAGCATAGGCTGTCAAGAACCTGCACCTGAGCATTAAAAAGTCTCTGTTATTAAATGTGCCCCTGGGAAAGGCAGTGTTCAGCTTAGGGACTATGGGAGGAGACACTGGGACAGCTGTCCCTCCAGCTGCCACGTGATGGAAGTGCTGGAAAGACCCATTTTTTTACAATAAAGAGGCAGTATTCCCGGAGGAAAGAGAGCATCCATCTGACGCAGGGAGGTCAGTGTTACTGGGCATGGAGTTAATATGTTAGGAAAGGGGATGGTTAGCATAAGTCCCAAAAGAGGGCACTGAAACCCATAAGAATGAAAAGGAACAGTAAAGAAAACAGTGGGTGCTTCTCTTAAAAATCTGTACACTCATTTAAAAGGTATGAAAAACAAATTGGGATAATTTAATTCATAATAAAAGTTACTACTTAACCGGCAACATAGATTTGACAGGTTAAGGGACATGATGCATTTAAGATTTATTTGGGAAGGAAGGAGGGATGCTATTAAGGCATGCACGAAGGCTGTGTCCGCCTGCTCTGGACTCCAGAAGGCAGGAGGCAACTGAGCTGCTCAAACTCTTTCAGCCTAAAAAGGGAAGTGGAGGCAGCACCACTGTGATGGAGGTCTTTATCCATTTCTCTGAATCCTCCCAGTTGTTGGAGCAAGGTGGGAGTAGACAACTTTCCAGTTCAGAAATACACCTACAGGGAAAGGCTCCTTTACATTTCATTTCTGTGCAGTTAGAGGAATCGGTCTGGAATGTGAACGGAGATGGAACTTGGAGACAGTGATCATGAAGGATGGTATTCCAACATTTAGGGAGAGAAGAAAGGAAAACTGTAGAATAAAAAAGAATTTTAAGAAAGAAAACATCACTTAACATGGAGAATTGGGAGATAAGACAGGAAAAGAAAATATAGAAGGAATTTATTAAAAGAGGCAGTCCCAAGGAGACAAGCACAGATTATTCTAATATGAAGGAGATGCAGGAAGTGGTAAGGAACTAGTTTTGGTAGCTTGCATGTTTTTCAGTGACCTGAAAATTATTCAGTGTGGAAAGTAGGTCAGCTTACTAAGGAGATATATATACTATCACACACACATGCTAGCACAAACTTACAAGAACAAAATCAGAAAGGCCAAGGCACAGAATAAAAGAGAATTATCAGAAGATGCAACAAGATTTGAAAAAATCCTGAAAGAACATTTACTAGAATATAAAGGTAAGGAAAAAAAAAAGTGGTTCACTGCTTGGAGACAAAAAGGTTAATATTATATATAGATATATAGAGCAGAAAGAAGCAGTGGATTTCTTTATATTGGCTGTAGCAACATCTTTGACTTCATTTCCCAAGGGATTTTCATAAGCAAGTTAAGAAAAGATAATCTTATTGAAACTACTGTGAAGTTGTACAGCTGGCTGGAAAATCGTACTTCTAGAATAAGTGACAAGTGATTTTGTGCCAGGATTTCTCCAGGGTCTGGTATTATTCAATATTTTAATAGTCTGGACACCAGACAACAGAGCCCTCTTGTATAAGACACAGGCTGCAGGACAGCATTGGAATTCAAAATGATTTTGAAGAATTGAAGAAGTGCTCTGAAATAAACAGCATGGTAATGAGCACACAAAGTACACCAGCTAGCTAGTAAAATTCACTGTACAAATACAAGATAGGAAATGAGAGACTGAGCAACTGACATTTAGTAAGGGCTCTGGAGTGCACATCAGAATATGGGTGCACATCACCTGAGTCAGTAACATTGAACTGCTATAAAAACACAATTTCTGAGCAAGAGAAAGGATGTTAAATGATTCTTCTGCCCTGTAAGGTCTTAGCTTACAGAAGCTAACTGTAACTGATAAGGTCTTAGTTTATCTTTAATTTTGAGCAAATCCAGAGCAGAAGCAGCAAGATTAAAGACCATGAGTTCAGATCTGTGAGAAGATCTTAAAGACTTAAAGAGCTGAAATTTTTTAGACCAGAGAAATATGAAGAGAAACATGATAACAGCTTTTGTATTTTTTCTGCAGACCACAGATCACAGAATGAGAAGGAATGATTTAAAACACGCCATATGGAAGATTTAGTTTTAATAACACTAGTTTCAAGCTATGGGAAGTGCTAAGCACCAGAGCTCTCTGCAATGGGAAGCTGTGAAGTCGCTTTCACTGGGGGATTTCAGAGACAGGTTAGAAAAACATCTGCCATGAATGACTGAGTCCAGCTGATGCTGGCCTTAAGGCAAGGGATGGCCTACACGGCCTCTCAAGTACCCTTCCAAGTCTATCTGTATTTCTATGATGACTTAAATATTCCCTGTAACAAGAATGGCTGTCATAAAGAGTTTTCACAGAGCTGACATTTTCCCTGTAAGAATTATGACTGCATCTATAAGAGGAGTGACCAGAATACCTAATGACTCATACAGTTAAAAATATCTTAAGGAGCAGAAAAATGAGAGCACTTAACATCATCTAATGCAGCCTTGAGGGGGATAGAAGCAGATTTGTTTTCCAGATGTGACATGTGTAGAGATGGCCTTTTTCAGACACAAACAATACGTCTTTTGCATTGATATTTCAAAGATGGGAAAGCATCTAGCACAAAATATTTTTAAATTGGCTCATCAGAGTTCATTCTGAAAATGTTTCATTCTGATTTAATACAGGCAGTAATTAGGAAAGACAACAGCTGAAGTGTAGCCATCTGACAAAGCTTTTAGATCCAAAAAAACTAAATTGCGAGGATTGCAGAATGGGGAATCTTAGTCTTCCCCATGCTGTGCATCTTTGGTGCATCCAATGGCTTTGTGGCAAGGCCAGAGTGATCTCTGAGCCAGGAACCACGTTTGTCTCACCATTAAGGACCAGCGGGGATGTTGTTGGACAAGTACCAGACAGGAACTAGCTGTTTTCTTGATTTGATTTTGACTGAAATTATATATGGTTCTCTCAGTGAAAATTGACTGGAGTGAGAAATTTGTTTTGATGCCTTACTTACTTTCTGTTGTGAAGAAAAACTATCCTGCTTTCTGATTATGCACTACATAAATCCATACTGCCATTTATATAGTAATACAATATTTTGATGTCTCTCTGTAATAAAGATCTATTCCAGTGTATGGAAAGCGGTGGATTGAAGACGGAATGATCAAAATCAGAGGATTAAAGTTGAAAATATTTTTGACTTAGATCGTGTGAGAGCTGTCTCTATCTGAAAAGGGTTTTTTTTCTCTTTAAGTAAGGTTAAACCAAGCTGAGAAAGGCAGATGAAAATCATGTCCCTGACTTACTCTGAACTTTTGCTACAGGCAAATATTATTAACGTGATTAACTATACAAAAGCAAAACACAAAAGCTTATTTTGTTGCCACAACTCAGAATTCCTCAGAAAGAAATCATCCGGAGAGTGGTGTGGAGATGAAAGGCTCATCTTCGCCATTTATATCTGTTCACTTAGTCTCATTCTTTTTCCTCCTGTCAGTTATGTAGTTTAACAACTTCAAAGGAATCTGTTGAACTGTAAATGTTATAGGTCCAGGTCTTAGAAGAACAAAGTGCATTTATAAGTTTACACACAGCAAGTATTTCTGTTGATTTCACTGGACTGCCCAGGGTATAGAGGTAAGTGTATACATAAATCCTGGTATGATTAGAGTCTTACTTGTCCTTGTCTTGTCTTTACTGGAAAGGAGATTAAAGCTTGCACTTGCCAGAAGATTTATCGGTGGTCATAGACCATAGAAGTTAGGCTTTTATTTTTATTTAATTTCAGGCTCCTCTTGCTTTGCTTATTCCTTGGCAAAGTGATGACCAAAAGCCCTGCAAAGGGCCAGGCAGCTGTATGCATGCTCTTTATTTACGACGTGCACAAGTGAGTAATCTCACAGCAGGCCTCCAGTAACAGGGGACTGTTTGTTTTTTGTTTGTTTGCTTGCTTGTTTTTTTGAAGCTCTGTTTGGGAAATTATTCCCAGGAAACAACTCTGAAGAAAGGCAGATGTCCACCGCAGATACAGACTCACATTTTAATGCCCTGCTAAGGGCAATTGGGCAGAATAGCTCTAATGTCCCAAGCGTGCAGGAGATGGCACGCGCCAGCCTGGAAGCAAGCAGAGATCAGGGGCAGCAAGGCCTCGGCCAGCCCCACGGTGCTCAGGTGAGTAGCCCTGCTGCAAGTCAGGGTGGCTCCATGAGGCCCAGGACCTCAACCACCACCATTACTATCATTTCTGTGCCAAATATCATAGTGGGAAACAGAGTCTGAGCCAAGAATACAGCCATGGGGCCTTTGTGTGTATGTCCAACAAGCTTATGGGTTTCCTAGGATAACTGTGCATATATTTGCACTTGGAATAAGCACACTGGGACTATTATTCCATGCCATTAAATAGAAGAAAATGGTTGTTGATAGCCATGCAAATTATAAGGCCTTATTTGCTTCTGGATTTTTTTTTTTTTTTTTTTGCTATCTAGCATTGTTATTAGTTGGATCTCTCCTCTTGCCAGTGGATTAGCTGGGGAGGAAAATGCAATAGCTAATACTGTCTTAGCCTTTGGCACCATTTGCATGGAAAAGAAATAGTACTAAGCCAAGTAAATTTGAACAGCTAGTCGGGCCAATATCCCAATGAAACACAAGTATTAATTATTCATACAAAATGGCATCAGATAGCAAGGAAATTGTGCATATGAAATTAACTTATATTTAAATTTGGGACATTTCTGTATTCTCTAGCATGAAACTTTGTCTTTAATGGCCTATTAGTGTTTAGTTAATGCTACATTAGCTGATTTTTAAAGTACTGTACTAACAACAAAGAAATCACTTAAAGTCCAGACATTATCTCAAGAAGAAAATGAAAAGAAAATATGCATGAAAAAGGTGCTTACTCTTTTTCTTTCCACTATCCATCTCATAAAAAAAATCATTAGAAATACAGTCTATAAAATAATGCCTAGCACTTTGCAAAAGATCATGGCAAGGGTAATTTTGTAGTGCAATAGCAAGGGAATTAAACCAGCCATTCACATTAACAATAACGAGTATTCAGCATCTAATCACCTATGTCCTGGGTGAAAATTTTCATCTGAAATAGCATGTTAACGTATTTTCCCTCTATGGTAATGAGTTTGCCCACTCAAGAATTATAATGAAATGCTAATGCAGTACCTGTAGCTTTATTTGATATTTCATATAACATTAGAAAAATGAATTTAGAGAGCTATATGCACATGATATAAAATAAACAATGCATTTATTGAAACTGTGGTTAGCTAGTAGCCCATAGGTTGCTTTATCTTCCAAAAGCTTTAAAGATGGTTACATTAAGGAAATGTAATACAAAGCCTAAATGATATAAGCCACGTTAATAAGAAATTGAGTAATTGGAAATTATAAGTGGCAAACAATGTCAGATGTAATAGGTATGATATAACTTTCCACTGTTAGGCCTGGCTAGAAGTAGCCTGCTCAGAAATGAACAATTCAGGTTAAGCGGCTAACCACATATGGGTTAAGATAGTGTTGGAGCTGTCCTAAGACAGTAAAACAAAGGTTCTCACAGTTTAGACCCTGAAATTCAAGTCAGGCAGCTTCCAGCTAGTGAGTGATCAAAATTAAAAGCAGGATTCTCTGGTAGCAAGGTTTCTCTCTAGCACACTGAAAAACAGTGGAAACAGATGGTCTACCGGTTTGTATTTCCCACTCCTTAGTTTGCATGCACTATTCTTTACTTATTTTCACAGAATCACAGAATGGTTGAGGTTGGAAGGGGCCTCTAGAGATCATCTAGCCCAAACCCCCCTGCTCCAGCAGGGACACCCAGAGCACGTGGCACAGGGTGGCATCCAGGCGGGTTTGGAAGATCTCCAGAGAAGGAGACTCCACAGCCTCTCTGGGCAGCCTGTGCCATGGCTCTGGCACCCTCACAGGAAAGAAGTTCTTCTTCATGTGCAGGTGAAATTTTATGTTTTTCAATTTGTATCCATTACTCCTTGTCCTGTTGTTGGCCACCACCGAGACGAGTCTGGCCCCATCCTCTTTACATTCTTATCTACTTTACACTCTCTACATTCTCAGGTATTTGTACATATTAATCAACTCCTCTCTCAGTCTTCTCTTCTCCGTGCTAAATAGGCCCAGCTCGCTCAGTCTTTCCTCGTACAATAGATACTCCAGTCCCTTAATCATCTTTGTCGCTCTATGTTGGACCCTCTCCAGAAGTTCCATGTCCTTCTTATACTGGGGAGCAAAAGCAACTTCATACTGTATGAGATGTTTGGTCAAAACACACTTTTATTACTTCTAAATACTCATTTATCTGGCAGGAGATCCTTGACCTTCCTTTGGTTTCCAACTGATATCTGGAGAAAGGTAATATTTCTTTTTCTTTATATTTTTCATATATTCTTTTTTGTGTATGCTCATCATATATCTATAAAGATTACATTAAAACACAATCTTTGTTCATGAGAGGTAGGATTCCTGTTACTTAATTTTAGCCATGTAAAGTTTAGCAACTTCTCTGCTCTCATTGCTTCTCTTGTCAGTGTGAGATAGAGGCCTCCCTAAGGGGCAGCTCATTGCATTTGTCTCAGATGCCTTCTTTAGACAGAGGTGAGTCACTGAGTTACAAGAGGTCTTAGATTTCTCTCCTTTTATTTTAGAGAGTGCCTAGGTAACTCCTTTATACCCACTGTCCCCCTTTGTTTTGACTGAAGTCAGCAGAGCTCATTTCTTCATGCACTAATTATATTCCTCTACTGGAATGATTGCTTTATAGGGACATCACGCACCATTGCTGAAACAAGCCACAATCTGTATTTGCTCAGAAGAGGGCAAATGGCTCATTTGGACTCCTTCATTTTCCTGGAATGCATTTGGCACCCTCAAATCTGCGTGGTGCTGAAAGCCCTGCAGTGGCAGAGGGCAGCTCGGGTGCAGGAGGCTTCTTTGCACTTTGACGACAAACACATACAGCTGTGTGTGCAGATACTCTCATCAGACCTGCACTGCTTTCAGGACAACAGGCATTTCTGCAGTAACCACTGGCCTTTGGGGAGCCTCCAGGAAGAGTTTGGAAGGAAGAGCTGGGTAGAATCTCCCCTGATCTTGAGCTGTCATAAGCACTCCGGTTTGCCATCCTGTCCCATCTAAACTACATAAAGAGCGGGCTCCCCTTGCTGTTCAACAAACACAAGTGTGTTGCAACTACATAGTGATCCTCTTTACGCTGATTTCTACCTGGCAATAGCAAATAGCATTTAACAAATATCAGGGCAGAATTTATTCTGTGCAAGGGAGTAGCATAACGTCCATGTACTGGTTAATTCTCACTCGTGCTCAAAATCATAAGCAGCGCTGAAAAGGTGCAAAGGTCCTGGCCTGGCCTTTTGACTTTCACGGAGTAATTTAGTGTCAGCCGGTTAGTGGGGTTTTTCTAGGTCATCACAGAGCGTAAGGCAGATCTGAGAATCAAAGCCTGTTCTCACTTCCTGAACTCTCAAGACCATAAATGCCCCAATACATAAAGACTCTCTCTCCCTACCCTGGAACTGTTAAATGCCGCTATAAAAGTTCTTCAGATCTCTTTTCTAAAGCACTTCTACAGATTGCAGGAGGTTCTTGATACCTTGTTAACATTTATGTAAATTTATCTCTGATGGCTTCCTCCCGGGCTATGCATTCCCCAGCTGCTCTCAACAAGTCAAACAGCAGGAATCTCCTCATCTTCGTGCTCCCTTAACTCTTGTAGGGTGCAATTCTTTCATTACAGAGACATAAATGCTAACTTTCCTGCTTCTCCACCAAAGCACACTTTCCAACTGATCATTGCCAGAAGCAACAGGAGCGTTCTCCCTAACAACAATTTCATTTGCATTTAGTTGTGCTGTATTAAGCAACTGGATTGAACCTGGCACTGGAAAAGGTAAAACAGTTTTGATCGAAGAAAAAAGGTAGCAGTTCAGTTAATGGGGTAAATTCTGTTTACACTTTTCCAAATGTGTATGTACTGCATCTCATGAGAAACTGGAAGTTCCCTGTTTTTCACTTTCTTTGTAATAAGGATCTTCTAAACTTTTCTTTTGTTCTTGTTTTATTTTTGTTTTACTTGCAAGAGCTTGCTTCATTTACCTTCCTGTAGTTTCAGGGTTGGCTGGTTTGCTTATTTTTCCCAGCTACTTGTCTCTCATTTTCCTGAACAAATATAACCGCTTAACTCTGCAGGAAATAGTCTTCATGCAGTCTTCTAGCAGATGAAAACAGGTAAGTAAGTACTTTGACTGAAGACATAAAGTGCAAGATAAGGTTCCTTTAAAAGTGGTGTTGACTACAACCTACTTTCAGTTTCTTTCTTACCTGCCCTCAATGATCCATGTGCCAACATCCCTCAGCTTTGGGAGCCTAATGCAAGGCCTGCTGAAGTCAAGATGACTTCCCACCTTGATTTCAGGAGTCTTCGTCTCTGATCATTTAGTATTTGAAAACCCCTGGAACTGGTGAGTTTGTATCATCCAGTCTCGGCTATTATTTGCTTAGTATGGTGTCAATGGTGCCATGAGCTAGGATGATCTGGAAGAGGCAGGGCTGCTGGGTCTCTCAGATGGCAGGACACAGGGAAGGCCCCTTGCCATGGCTCCTCCCCAGAACTACAGCAAAAGTAGTCGCTGGGCAGCCTGCAGCTGATACAATTAGTCCTCTTTTAGAGCTGTGTTAGGACGCTGCTCCCAGACTGTTTTATGGCCTGTTTATAAGCATTGCAGCTTACCTTACTGATAGACATCTGCCCCACCAAAGCCACAGGAGTCGGTTTTTGACCTTTGATGTCATTCATGCACCACATAGCGTGTGCATAGTGGAGAGAGAAGCAGAACTGTGCTGTGTGAGCACTGAATGCTGTTGTACAAGCACCGGGAGTTCACACTAACCAGTGTTCCTCAAACACTTATTATTATTCCCATTCCCCTCAAATAAATAGAAGATCCTGTAACCTTTTAAACTACTGAGCATCGCTGTTGCAACAATAATTCTATAAAGTATCAAAGGGTTTGAATCCCCCAAAAGTCAGTATTTGTAATAATGGGCATATGAATGAGAAATCAGGAATACTGCAGACTTCTATTAAAAGTATCCATTCAGGAAAATGCAAAATACTAGACAAAAGATATGCATTTTCCCAGGTGCAACAACACAGAATTGTTTCCCAGTTTTTAATCCTCTTTTCTTTATTGAATTCCCTGATGAAGTACATGAGCAAGTATTACACTGGGATCTTTTAAATTTCTCGGTATCATTTGCAGGATAACCAGGAGTACATCAGTTAGAAATACATTATCCTTTTGCTTTTTACAAGTCTGTGGTGGCTCAGCAAGGGAATCAGGAGCAAATTCTGCTGCACAATTTAGGTAGACACTTTCTTCCGCTAGTACTGGCCTGACTTTTACTTCAAGAAAGTACTTATCTCTGGGAGCATACCAGGAAGGAAGCTATAAAAATACATTTGAGGATCTTGTCAAATTCTAAAGTGGGAGAAAAAGAAAAAGTCTCTGCTGATACTTCAATACATTCCAGAAACTTACTTACCTAGTTGGCCAGTTGTGTGAAACCTATGCCAGAAACAAAGGGAGATTAGTCTTGACTTTTATCTTTAAATTTATGGCACTATTTTCCCTGTAGCTTTCCTGTTACTGCACTTTTCTGTAATGTTCAGAAAGATAACTTGGTCATGTGTTTCAAGTGAGGAAAGAAAAAAAAAATCACATTCTTTCTTAAATATCTGTTGACCTCCTTTTGGCCCAGTAATATGTGCATAAAACAAGCAGGGTTTTACAGCACGGGAAGCTGCATCAATAGAGAGTCTGTTTCAGAATTAGCAAACAAAGATTTAACTTATGTAAACTTCAGCTCCAGAGATATTTGTAAAAGGGGAGATGGAAATTATTAGATAGCTTTAACGAGAACAGAAACTGCTGTTTTCCTTAGGGTCTTTATAGGGAATAATTGCAGGTACATGCACATAATTGCCTATTTAACATTCTTGCACACAACTTATTTTTCATGTGGAAATGGAATTACACAAATAATAACTGTATGTTGCAATGGCCATGTTGGAAAAAGTAGTATCTGAGCTCTAGCAAGCACTCTGTGGCACGCAGCTGTCAGCCCAAAAGCCTTGGTGAATACGGCAGACCCGTAAAATTTGCTCTGAACCTTGAAGAATTGCTCGTTAGTATCCAGCTAGGTGCAAGCCAGCTCTGACATCTGATGGAGAGGGTCCAGACAGCTTTTAAAGAGACTGATGGTGAGATGAGGAAAAAAAAAGTAAAAAAGCAAGTACCTAGGTGTTAGCTTTAGAGTGACTAAAGTGCTTGAGAAAAAAATCAGCCTAAGGAGAGCTCAGACGCCTACGGGTTCATTCAGTTGCCTTAACAAGAGCAGCAAATGCAACTTCAGTGAGATGCCCTGGGCTCCCACTGGCCTCCACTGGCTGCTCCCGGGGAGGATGGGCACCCGTGGGTCACATGCAAAACTGCTCAGTGTCTGAGCAGCTCCCATTTCCCCAGAAACAGGTAGTTGAGCAGCTGACGGCACCAGGCTCTGACCTCACATGAAGATGTTTGAATTCAGAAGTGGCAATCTTAAATGAAATTAGATGAATTTCGTTTTTTTTTCCAATAAACCATATTTCCAATCCAGCCATTTCTAAAGTTTAGCCAAGGAAGTACCTGAGTGCTGTTGCCACTGCTGTTTTCATTTCAGTGCCTACTATGCAGAACTGGATCGAGTTTACTCAAGTTTCAATGCAAATCTAATGTAGGTGCCTCACAGATTTCTGGCATGACTGCTGAGCTTTGCAGATAATGGGTTTTGCTCATTTTTATAGAGCAGAATGAATGTGACACGATATTTTACAGGGACTTAAAGACAAATCCCTGCCCCAAGAAGCTTAAATGATGTAAGGGGTTTAAAAGGGATTAATTTCTATTGCTTGTGGGAACCTTAAGGTGTACAGCTTTTGCTTCACTGTTCATTTTTACCCAGCTGTCCCTTATCTTTTTGTAAGACCTGACATACCATGTGCTACCATTCCTGGAGAGCAGAAGTTAGTTGCCACCTGCACTGCAGAAATGTAACTAACTAAACTGTGTCTTTAAACCTCAAGGCAGATGGTAGAAGGTTGCAGAAGAGGAAGTAAAACTATAGTGACAGGCGAATAACCACACATGGGAGTTTTCAAATGCCTGGATGGGCTATGAGCCCTTCGTGTGCTGAGCTGTCCAGTCCTCAGCAGGGTCTGCACCCTTCATTACTCATGGTTGAGCTTGTTCCATGCTGTAGGAGGGAGTAAATTGCACGCAGGTTTCTCCACTCACCTGGACAGAGGGCTCCAGGACACAGCATGTTGTCTAAGCTCTTGGTAGCAGTCTGCTTTTAAAGAGTTCCATAAATAAACCTGCCTGGCGAAGCAATAAAAAAGTTATAGCGTGGAAGTGCAGTGCTTATAGAGTCCAGTCAGGGATGCTGGGGAAGGCTTCGGCCAGCGGCCAAGTCACAGAACCATTTCTCAGATTTGCCAAAAGGGCAAGAGTACAGTAATTAAAATATGAATTTTAAATTTTGCCATGCTTATTGTTCATTTCTATATTTAAGTGTGACGCAAGCAGTATGTACTTCTACTTCACAGCATCTGCCTTTCCTTTCTCCTCTCCCTCTTAAAGCAAAAGTAGGTACAAGCAGAGCTAAGGCAGCATTCCAAAATATTTCCTACTCAAGTATTCAGCCAGCTTTCTAAATTAATTTTAAGCACACCTATTCTAATTCACTTGCTGTTCAAGAACTCAGACTTTTCTATCACAAAATGCACACTAGAGATAAATTAAAGCTTTTCATACTACAAAAGAAATAGAAAGCAAATATTAGGCGACCAAATACATAGAATCACCTTCACTTTCACACGCACCTTAGGAGAAATATGCAAGCTCATGGCTCCAGTGTTTTAAGAATATTTCCTATGCAGAAACACCCCATCCATTGAAGCCCCAGGCAATTACAACCTAATCTGTAGGATACTCTCAGTATGACTATTTGCACTCACTCAATTACTTTGTATGTAAGTGAGCATAAAAATTAAAATCATATATGTAAACAAGTTAAATTTGATAATAATCTTCTTTATTTTAGAAATGATTCTTAGAAAAACTCTTTACCTAACCAGAGGTTTAAGGGAAAATGTTCTAACTTTATTTTTTCTTGTCTCTTCCTAAATTCTTACCCTTTGAGAGGTACAAAATTAAAATGGAAATTTTCAGCATCTTCTGTTAGCAGAATAGAGTAAACATGATGCACCATTTTCTATCTACGCAACAAAGTAATGGCCCTGGGATTTAAGTACCAAATACCAAGTACTCACATAAAATTGCTCATAATCAATCCACCATAGTCATTAACATTTTGAATAATTAATAAACCCAAGAAAATTACAATCTGCTCAAAGACAATCCATGAGAAGAGGCTAAGACTGCCAGACAAGTAACTCTGCAATTATTGCTCTGCTGATGTAGTAACATCACATGAAATGGAGCACTCAGCCCTTGAAGAACCACGTTTCCCCAGCCTTTCTAATGCATGATAAACAGATGAAATGAAGCACATAGGGAGGACTAATAGAGAGGAAAGCTTGCAGTGATGGGGGGTTATCCTCAACTTACATGACATTTCATAAATCTGGAGCTCTGAGATTGCTTGTAAGTAGAATAATAAAAATATAATAAGACAACACCCGAGTGAGGCATACGCTGAGGCCAAAACAAGTGTCAGTGTGTGTTTTCATTAGGCACAGCTGGGAGGTTTGAGAATATGTTGTGTAACTGAGTCTATTAAAATTAAACTGTGATTAAACTGCTGACACAGCAATTTAATGGCTTATACCAAATGCAGATAATAAGACAGCTCCACAGTTGGTGAACAACAGCACACATCTGTGTAGAGATCAATGGGCACCAGCTGATCTAGTATGAGGTTTTCAGAAGCTTTTTAAATAATCTTCAGAGTCTGAAAAAAATGGGCAACATGGAAAATTATCATTAGATTTATAAAATGCTGACAAATCCTCTGTGATGTGTGAATGACACAGTTTAATGAAATTCAACTTTTCATTCCACAATATACTCTAGAAAGTAACAGGTACAATAAAGATAATAGCTGAGAAGTTCTCATTCACCCTGTCTTTTGTTAATAAAACATAGAAACTAAACAGATGTAGCCTCATAAGTGCAAATTAGAGCAGAGACTCTCATTCTGAAGGGTATTTTTTACGGTGCTTTGTCCTACTGTCAGATATGAAATGTGTGCTGGCTATAAATGGGTAACGCAAGATACTTCTTCCCTGGGATAATTTCAGTGTGTTTCTATTATTCATACTCTATTCCAGACACGTTTTTTTTGTACATATCCTGCCATTCTGCCAGCACTTCAGGCATTAGCGAAGTACATAATTAAAGAGGGGAAAAAACTGCAAGAGGTGGCCAAAAAGCCTTTTCTCTCTTCCCCAGTCTGGGAAAGCTGGGGTGGTTACGGCTGCCAAGAGAGGAGTGCACAGGCAAGGTGGTGGGGAGCTGCTGTCCCACTCCTGCCATTCCTTTGGGAGCAGCAAGACCAGTCCTGCAAGGGCCTCCCAGCCATCAGACCCCTTCCAGCCTCCCTTTTGGTTTCATCCATACATCTCTCCCCAGGCTGTAAGCTTTCCCACTTTGCATGTGCCTTGCTCAGAGGTCTTGAGCACTCTGGGCTGTTCTACCAAACCACAAGACTAAGCAAAGTGACATTCTCAGGACTCCATTTCTGCTCCCAAACCTTTGGAAAAAAATGTGCTAGTGTCTACTTTTCGTTCTCAAAACATAACACATCACTTTTGCAATGGTCTTTCCCCTAACTAATAGGTTTTTACCTAAAGTATTTTCTCCAGTCAGTAACAAATACCCTAAAGCCAAGAAATAAAAGATCCGTGGCTACTTTCCCATCAAATGCCAGTAGTAAATCCTTTTATAAATTTTTCCGTGGGTGTAAGATAAACGGCTGATTCTTTAAAAAGGAAGAGAGCTTTGCCAGGGTAGCAAAGAGTCATCATGCTGCCAAGTGAAGGGAAACTGAAGCTGAAGGATAGTAATCTTCCCTCTCAATGGCTATGCCTATGCTGTGTGCCACACTAGAGGATCTCCTGGATCCACCACAGCTCCAACTTTGCCTGCGCAATTCAATTTCTTTCCAAAAGGAACTACCAGGCATGGAGAGGAGGGTGCACACCGAGCCAGGACGCCACCACACACATTAGCTGTGGTCCATCACTGAGGACCACTGCAGGGGGCAGATTGGGAAGTGAGGAGGAGCAGACAGCACCTGGACAGATCTAGCGTTGCTTTGAAAGGGGTGCTTTTCCCAAGGAAGCAGAGCAGGGGCACTTGCTTCCCCAAGCCCAATTAGAGATAAGGATGAACTCTGATTTGATTTTTTGTGGGTTTTTGTGTGTGTGTGTGGTTTTTTTTCCTTTTGAGATGTATGTGCATGCTCTGGAAGACCTCTCCTAATTGCCAAGGAATCAAGACAGCTCTGTTTTACTGGAGCTTCTGCCATGTAGGGTAGTAAAGGATTACTTTTTTTCTGATGTTTCATTCTGCAATGAATCCCTGTAAAATATGCTATTTGCAATATTCTCTGTTTTGATGGGTTGGAAAATTTCAGCTTGAATCTCCTCACTTTTAGTCTCTATAAAAGAAAAGTAAGGTGTGGAGGAATGGGTAGAATGAAAGGGTTGAAAATATGTCACTCAGACATATGTAAGTTTTTCTAGGCACTCCCAAGGCCTTTTGTTACAACCAAGCTGCTATATACCAAGGCAAGCAGCCTATACACCAAAACGAGTTTACAGAACAGCTGTTAAAGAACTGGAAAGAGTGAATGAAACATTGTAAATCCACATCTCTTCACAGCTGATTCTGAAACACAAGCAAAGGGGTTGTTTTCTGCCTGCGACTCTCATATTTGTATTTAATTGTCTGACTACATAATAAGGAAATCTTATAATTTTCTTCCATCAGCAACTGCTTCAGTATCTTTCCCCACTAGGTAGTATCTGCCTCCATGGCCCAGAGACAGACCAGTGTTGTGGTTGGAGGCTCCAGAGCACTTCCCACAGAAAGATGGGCACCCCCACACAACTAATTAGCACTGAGATTATAACTAGATACATAAATAACCTTGAGGTAATCATATGTTCAAGTGTTTCCTTAGGTAAACATTTTGATGATTTTAAATTATGCTGAGTCATTTACCAGGCTATGGTAAGGAAGTATTTGGCTGTTAAAAAGCTGCAGTAATCAGGGCAAGAAATTTCATGTCCTGCTGTACAACCTCTCTACTCATACATGGCCAGGAGAAGGTAATGAGCAGTGAGTCATGAACCTACAGAGACAGTCAAGCTTTACTGGCCTAGAAAGAGGCTCTGCTTTTCCTTTCACCGCCCCTCATACACATCAATATATTCATTAATTAAGGCTTGAATGTAAATTATTGTGATTATTGTAAATTAACGCTGGGAACCAATCCAGCAGTTCATTCCAGTAGATGTCACTGAAAAGATAAGGCATGCAACACTTTTCACTGCAATGCCCTTAGGAGCTTTGTCCTTCCACGATTCCTCAGCATTGAGCTGTTCTTGGCACAGCACTTCCACATCTCGTGCCTACAGCAGCTTGGAGATCCTAGGGCAAGGAAAAATGAGGCGAAGCAATTCTTAGGTTTATTCCAAATGTAAAAGCTCTTTAGAGCCTCAGAAATAGTCATTTGTCACTTGACAAAATCTTTTTGCACGGTTACAGAAGACTGAGACTTCACTAAGAAAAAGAGTAGTCTAATAATTGTTGAGACAGTAACTCACAGAAGGGTCTCTGGAGCAGGGAAATACCCTTCTTACATGGACAAAGTCTTGCCTCTAGGGAATAACAGCAATTACAAAGGTCCATCTGAAATTTCTGATTCCTTTTTCTGATTAATCTAGACACCCAGTAATGCTAAGATGGGCACTCCGCAGCCATCTGCAGACAGAGTGGCATACTACTCACTATTGCTCCAAGTTAACCAAAACCTCTAGTTATTTCAACTGTCTTCTCCAGGAAGAGGCCAAGGATCCAGAAAAGCAGTGACTATGTGAATACACAAACTGTCCCTCCTCCACAGCTTCCCTTCCCACAAGAAGTCAAACGTGATGGGGTTGGTGCTTGGAGCTCCATGACCGTGTCCAGTCTAGAAGACCAGGCTTACAGAGGCGGCTGGGAAGCCCCACTGGGCATCATTTGTTTCTGAGCCCAGGATGTTACGAACTCTTCTTTGAGGATGTTAAGAGCTCATCTTTGAGAGATGGTCTTTGCTTGGACAAAGGACTGCCTCCCTCCAGAGCTCAGGTATTTTCTTGGAAGTGTAATGATCCTTGGAAGCTGGTCAAGTCTGAAGTGTTCTTTGGGCCAGCACAGGAAGAGGAAGAAGACTGGACCTTTCCTTTTTCCTTTGCTCTGCATCCTTTGCACGAACTCGTTAGCAATAAGCATTTCTCTGTTTATGACAACTGTCTCTATTGACAGAGAAATTTGATCTCTGCTTATCATCTGATTTTAAAGGGAAATGCAAAGGGCTACCAGCCTACCCTGTGTTGCTGTAGGTACATATTTTTGTTCAGTTGTGTCACTGATCATTAAGTACTCTGACTGTTCTGCAGTGTATCTTCTCAGTGTGCTAGTTATCCTCCAAGGATTGCTTTCACTGTAAGTGCCTACAGAAACTCCCCAAACATAACTTGCTAGCATTTGCTAGCACACCCTGACACGAGCATGCATGGCATCTTCAGGCTGAAAGGTGTCAGATCCTCTCTTGGGGAGGAAGGTTTCACTGTAGTCCTGTATTTTAAACTCACCTAGTCAATTAAAGACATAGACAAAAAAATATTTCTTTAGACTGCTCATTTTTAATATCTGGCATAATGTTTTTATTCATTTTTGTCTTCTGGTCTTAATTTTGCCTTCAATTCAGTCTTTTCATACACCTTACCTGAGACTTGCCTCTCAGATTTCTTGGTTCCTGGTCTTAGGTTCTCGGGTTCAGTTTCATATTTTTTCAGAAGTATCTGGAAACTGATTAAAATTTAAAAAGAGAGAGAAATTGGTTAAATAGTACACTAAAAGAGACAGCCATTTGGTGAAATGCATTTTCTTGATTTTAATCTCCGTAAGCAAATCCAGTCTTTCAGTATAAATGCAGAGTAGTTTTAAGTAAGTAAGTAGTTTTTAGTACGTTTTAATTTTCATCTTCACTGAGCGAGTGCAAGAAAACTGATATAGCTCAGGGGCTTCTAATACAGGTAGATTTTCACAGAGGAAATAACAGAAGCCTAGGGAAAATAGGACTATCTCTCTTGCCTCCCTGGAGGGTCACTAAAAGTTCTTCAGAGTAGAAAAATATTTAATATTGGCAAATCTGCCTACTATTCCTTCAAATTACATTTGGACATTCAGTAGTTTTAATTAACATTAAAATGAGGCTGAGGTAGAGATCAGATGGAAAATACAGCTGAATCAGTTGAAAATTGTCCAAAAAAATGGGAAGTGAGATAATATAAAAGGCTTAGACAGACATAATAAAGGTATTGATTTTGTTTAGCCTAAAATTTAGAAGTAGTGTTCCACTTCTGCAAAGAGGTCCAAGCTTCTGAGAAGCACAATTTAGATAAGCGGATAAACACCTGATGTTTTCAATACAAAGCTCAATCCTATTCATCCCAAAATGATCAGTTCTCATTTTAATATCATGAAATGCTTGCCACCTTCCCACCATTGCTCTCACTTTGCATGCAATACAAGATCAATTACATTCTCTCCAGACAGTCGTCTGTTCCTTCATATTTTGCTTCAGAAGAAATCATTAATATCTTTCATAAGGCATATGCTCAGCAACAGGCAGCAGCACATACAGAGAATACGTTGCCTGTGTTACAGCGTTGTTATCTGAAAGAGATTACAGGAGCAGGCTGAATAATCAGTTGAACAATCTTTGCCTCATAATATTTTTCCAGCCTTGGAGAAATTGGTCTGTGTTTTACTAATGCTCCTGTTTATTCAGAATTGTTCTTCAGGAAAAAAAATGTAGCTTTGTTGCTATTTCTGTAGCAATATACAGCAGTTCTTCACTGTGAGTCAGGAAAAAGTACTCTTCTTTTCTTTACCATTTATTATAGCTTCTTTTAAAGTAAATCTTAGATCAGGTAAGGATCTTGTGGGGTGAGCTGTACATTATCTGTTTTTTATGTGTTACACTGACCAGTATGTTTTAAAAATAGATAATAAAGGGATCATAAAATAGATCATCAGGATCCGTTCAATAATGCTATTCAAGAGAGACCTATATTAAAGAGCAGCTCTCCCAGGAAGTAGTTGTTTATTTGGAGGGGATGAAGATTACTGCTAAATTCAAAGATATTTCCAGTTTCCTTTGTTTTCACTACACTTAAGCAGAGGCAACAGTTTTCTGTAAGTTTTTACGATTAACATTGCAAGAGTTTCTGTTCTGGTTTGAAACATTTATTTGACAGCAGGATTTCCAAATATGCCCTGAAAAACAAGAATAATATATTTTAAGTGCTTTGAGAAAACAGATTTTGTTTCCTAATAATCATTGAAAACTGATGGCCAGATATGATCTGGCCAGGCCATCTTCACTGCAAGGTCAGACTGGGCAGTCAAGGGCAAACATCATTTCAAGCCACTTTTATAGTCCTTTTGTATGAGCATAGTCTAGTTTCTGGCATAAGTTAAAAGACATTTAGGACAAGTGTTGAAAAATACTGTGAATATATACTGATGTTCTTCTTACTCTGCTTAGTCATGCTTGTTCCTCTGCTATTTCTCTTCCCCTTAATTTTATTTTAAAAGGTATTATACGGATATTTGCAGGAAGGAGAGCTGAGCAAGCAGTATTTTCATTCTAGGGCAATTCAGGTATTTTCATATTTTGTCTCAGATCAGGATGAAATCAATTTTATGGTAGAAAAACATCTGAAGAGTTTCAGTTGGGAAATGCATAGGTGTTTGCTGGGTGTGCAGTTATGGGATATGTTATAGGATGCCTTGGTGCATAATAACAAGGATTTTTTTTTCAAGGACTTGAAGCACTGATGTTGCAGTACAGATGAAGCAAACCCAGACTAATCTATTTTATTTTACTCAGTGCAACAATTCTGCAAATTTCATATTTTAGTATTTTCTTATGAAAATATGCAACTTTTCAGGACTTCATTATCTGATAAAAACTTGTTTTGCTAGAGAATTTGCCAGACTAGCCCAGAAAAAAAATGGATATATTCGAGGCAAACTAAGTTTTAAATAAGCTCAGCCAGGTTAGGTACACACCCAGACAATGAACAGTAACTACTCTATGATGTGACTTGCCCCAGCAGTGACACCTGCTCAGAAATGTAAAAGAAACTGAGGTTTGAAAGTAACTCTTGTCAGTCACTCCATAGAATACAATAATTTGGGAAATTAAAAAGTCCCAGATATTTAAACAAACAAATTTGAAGGGATCGTGATATGCTCATTAAAAAAAAAAAAAAAAAGCCTAAATCTGTCACAAAAATATATACAGTTGCTATTCCTTCTATTGTATCAGGTAGAAAAGAGCTCCAATTACAAAATACCAAGAATATCATTAAGCTCAGATTCAAACTGGAAGTTGCCCTTTTGCAGCTCATTCTACAGTTTTTATACTGTCAACTAGGAATTCCGGCACTACAAATATTTAGCCACAAAGAAAAGTTGCGAGCAAAATAAGACTTCTGCACAAAATGCCTCAATGTGAAATAGAAACAATCCTCCTTTGACAAGGTTAAATTCAACTTTTAACAATCTAAGCATGCCAGCAGATAAAACAGAAAGAAAAAGCCGGGAGCCAAAAGACATATGGAGTCAAAAATGCTCTTGAAAACCTCAGAGGAGGCCTGAAATATCTGCTTTTACAACAGTGCAGTTCGCATGTGCACATTGATGCCAGCATCTCGTTGGGTCAGTGCTGGTTTTCATGTGCACTTGAGCACTTGCGGCCTTGCACTACACTGCAAGGGGATGCACCTTCATATGTTGCCCAAAATCTTGAGGAGGGCTTGGATAGATAATATGGTGATACCAATCTCCATCTCCCAAGTTATTTACAGCCCATCAGGGAAACTGTTTACAATTTTGATCTCAAAAGTCTCTTTTATAATTACTGCTGAGATATCTGCCTCCCGCTCCAAGGGACACCACGGTAACCTTGAACCACAGAGGAAGAAGATGGATAGGGACACATGAGTTTTGGAGGGTGTGAGAGGNACCACAGAGGAAGAAGATGGATAGGGACCTACTTGGCTGTGTTGCTGGTGGACTCAGTCTACATAACGCAATTGCAGTGAGTTCTGTGACAGCCTATGCTTAGAATGACTTCTCCTGCAAATCATACAACTTCAGTGGCAATGCACATCAGGGGGAGATGGGAAATTGCTCCTGATTTGGACCTGACCCACATTTGTGCACCCAGGAATCCCCACAGTTGCAGTGCCGGATGCAAACTGCATATAGAGGAGGGTCATGCCTGTTACTCAAGAGAAAACTATCTATCTTCAAGACAACCTGTAACCAAGAACATTGCCCAGTGCCCAAATATACACTTTACACACATACAACTTTTGACAGCAGCAAGCCTGAATGTGTGTCACCCACAGAAGCTCTCCCAGGGGAAACCAAACTGCCCCCTTACGCTACAGCCTATACACATGAGTTTTGGACGGTGTGAGAGCGAGTAGCTCCACAGACCACGTACTTCAGAGCCATCTCTTCCTATGGAGTGCAGAGGACACTGCATGCAGATGATATATTTTCTTAAAGATCCTTACAGAGAGCATTCTTTCTCTATAGTCAGTGAGAAAAAGTGACTAGCCTTGGGGCAGCTTCTTTGTTTTTTCTAATACCACATTAAAACACTGCCATTCAGACTGAACTTTAGTGTAAATCATATGATCACACGGATGCCTTTGAATCTGAGCACACTATTCCCTTTTAGTATTAATGATATTTATAAAAAGGGCAAGAAGAACTTGTTCAAATTTAAAATATGGTAATATTTTGCCCTCTGGCTTTATTTTTTATTTTTTCTTTATTTTCCTTCTGCAAAGGGAATAGAAAAAACAGTCTGAAAGGATTTACATGAAAAAATATCAAAAGATCATTGTGCTGCCCTAAAGGAGATTCTCACTCAAAGTTTGCCTTTGTTGTTAAGGCAACAGTTTTCTGCATAAGTTTTTTGCTTTCTTTTGTTTATGATTTTGGTTTTTTGCAATGGAATTAATCTATATTTTATTAAGAGGCTTCAGAGCTCATAGGCGCTTTTCATTATATAGGACATACAACTACTTCGTTAATGGTCTAGCAGTGATACACGGAGATACTGAGAACTTGATTGGAGGAGGGTAGAGGAAGAACACATAAGATTCATACTAAAATATATGGAGCACTGGATTTCTACTAAGCATGACTGTCTAAAAGTCTGAGAAGCAGAAGCTGCTGGGATCTAGGGCTGTCTGTAAGGGAGATCCTGTGCCAGCTCTGCATTTGGATAGCGTGATTGCAACAGGTGTGATCCTATCTGAGTGCACTTGGATTCAGCTGAGAAGATGCACGGTCCCGGGCCTCAGCCCAGGTTGTAAGGAGATTATCCGGATTGCTGGGTATTTCCTGTGGCAGCTCTGTGGTGCTGATGCCTGCATTATTGCAGTCTGCTATGACCGCTCCTGTCACCTAAGCTAGCAAAACCAACCTACATGCACCGCTGCTCTCCTTCAGTGCTGTCTTTTGTATCAGGAACAACATAAAAATGAGCAGATAATATAATTATGTCCTAATCTTGCAAATGTTAACACGTCAGTGATTTTACATGGGTAAGCAATTCTGGCAAACTCATATAAAAATCTAGTTGGGCTTATGCATTCTTGCAGCATTACTATTGTAATAGAGTAAATTTATTTTCCCAAATCAGCACTTAAGACACAGTTGATGAGGTATATGATAGTAACCAACAGAAAAAGACAAACGTTGAAGATGGCAATACCTTGCTTGACCATATTTCTGATGAATTACAATCATCGGGGCATTTTATAAAAATTACTCTTTAGTCAGAATGTCAAAGTCAAATGCTTAAAAATGGATCCTAAAAGCGTCTTTGGGAATCTGATAAAAATGTCCCGTGTCTCAGAGCTGCTAAGCGTGCACATGCATTGCTGAGGCTAAATGGCAGCTGCAGCAGAAGCCAGATAACAGGACTTCCTAATATCAGGTTTGCTTTCCCTGGCTGCTTTGCAAGCCCTGGAAATGTGTTCTATCCCTGGAGTTTCTGTGAGCACTCGTGGCTGTGTTGTGCTGAATAACAACCTCAAGGTGTCTTAAATGACTATGAAGTCACTGCATGGTCTCAGTGAACATGTTTAATATATAGCTTTAAAATTATGGATAATGTTGCTTACATCAGTAGTAACAAAACACTCCTTATTCATTAAATCATTAATTTCCAAACTTCATTGTCATCAAGGAGTGGAGTTTTTGGTGAATCATTGCTATGGAACTAATTATGGAATTATTATGGTCCTAATCCATAATTACCATAATCCATATTTTTACTTAATATCATATTAAATTTCCTGCATGTCTTTTCCCACCTCAGCCAGACAGCACTTCTAGTCCAGCCTTGTTTCAACTCTCCCCTGCCTTATATTCTTAATAATCTCAAATATTTTTTCCCTAAGGGGTGGCTGCTTCTCTCAGAAACGTCATGTCTCCTGCTCTCACAGAAGGGTTAGAGATGGGACCTTTTAAGGGCACCATCCTACGTTTTCATCCTAATTTTTTGGAAGTTTTGGCTCAAAAAAGAGACATTAAAAAGCCTCTGGCTCCTCAGCCAAGCACCACCACGTGCTCCCACAGAGGAGGCAGCGAGAATCTCAGCTCTCCCTCGTGCTGAAGGCCAGTTCCAGGCCCTCTTTAAAGAGTTGGATATGAGGTGTCATGGAATGGCTGTAGGGCCTCCTGAATGAAAAGATAGTTGTACAGGTGAAATATAATCCTCAGACACAAAATCCGCCATGAGGACTGCAGGGAAACAGGCGGGGAAGCGCAGCAGCACAGCGCTCGCACTGCTTTTCTTAGGCATGTTTGCTTACACTTCAGGGAGTGACTGGTTTTAAGTGAAAGTACCAACAGCTCAGATGGAAAAAACTCCTAACACAACTTCATCCTTGAAAACCTATTACAGCAACAGATCTGAAAACAGGGTCAGAAAGATACCTGCTTCTCAGCATTTTTAAATGCCTCCTCTGCAGTTTATATAAACCTTGCCTTCCAGCTTTGAATTTCAGGCTTCATCAGATTTAATGGAGCGTTGTGATTGTCTTTTCAGTGCCAACATTTTTCTCCTTTGAGCTGTGTGCTCTCACCCCACTCTCACACCTTTTTTGACCCCGATTTTCAGACCTGTTGGCTCTGGAAACGCTGGGTGGTCAAGGCTTCCCACAACGGGGTTGCTTCTGTATCACGCAAGCTATCACGGGGAACATCTCACAGGCTTCCTGCCCACCCACCTAAACCCCAAACCCCGCTAGCAAACGGGGAAATGAGAAATGTCGACCTCACATTCCCAGCCACTGCAACACAGAATTTTTCCACTGAGTTATTTTGTTCTCATCCTCAGACAGAAGTTTCACCAAGGCTGCCGAGAAGTCTTGAACCCACCACATGGTACCACAACCACATCGCAGTAAAAGTCTGAGGCAGCCTCCAAGGCCCTGGTGTCCTCACAGCGATGTTGTCCTCGAACATGCTGGCTGTGATGCCTTTCGGCTGCAGGGAACTGAATCAGAAAACCTGGGACTCACCCAGGAAATCGCCCGGAGTATGGCTGAGGAGTATTTCTAGTTGGCTACGCTGAGAAACATTTGGTAATCATCAGCATTTGGTACTAAAGATTTACTCATTGAGGTGTGTGTATCACTTTCATAAAGAGTTACAGCTTCACTGAAGATTTCTTTCCAAAATGCTTTACATTGAACAAAGAATTGTAAACACAGATGTCCACTCACAAATTATTATATTTCCAAGAGGTCAGCATATTTTTTCTATTTCCACTATTTAGCAGATGGTGATTTTTTTAATTGCTTTTAATCTGTTCGAAAGCATCCCTTCTACCAAGGTCCATGGGCTGCTCCACACAGTAGTCGAACGGCCAGGACCCACAACAGTCAAAGGTTAATCTGATTTTCAGCTACATCAGCTGGAGCAACCAGCAGCTCGTGCAGCTCCTCTATTGGGAGACAATGTGTTTGGTTAGGGCATTTCCAGTTTACTCTTTGCATGACAACATCTGAAAAAGTCATGTTTATGTGATTTTGGAACACCCTTTAAGTTAGCACGCTGGATATATTAAAGCACATCTGAATAGGCCAGACTACTGGCCATCATAACTCCTTCATGTCCCTATAAGCAGGATGACCCCAGCTGACATCTGAATATTGCTCTGTAATGTGATTGTCCCTCAGCTAGCACTGCAGAACAGAATTAAGTCCTGGCTTTTACTCACCGAATCAGTTTGAATTGGGAAAAATGAAAGAGATACAACTGTCACATTTTTGTGCCTTTGGCAATCTATTACAGGAACATGCATGAAAAAAATTATTCCTTTTTTATTACCATTATTTTAAAATACATTCTACATAACGTTGTCAAAAGCTATAGCTTCTAGTCAATGAAAGGGAAGTAAAAAGAAAGGCAAATCAAGCCAAAAAAAAGGCTTCAAGAAGGCTTCAAGTAAAACAAGATGAGGAGCGACCTATTTAAACAAACCTGCCATGAATATTAATACAAGAGAATGGTCAACCTATAATACAAGCATGGGAGGAAGAAAAATGTGCTTGTCAAACCCTCCTTCAAATGTTTTAGAACCCGTAATACTGACACAGGTCTTTTCTGGAAAAGCAGCAGATACTGTAACAAAAGACCTTTGAAGGACGCTGTAGAAGAAAGAATAGATTTATTCCAGGACTAATACAGGAAAGCTCTAAAGACTTTAAATTTTCATGTTTGAATCTTCCTTTTATTTTCACTCCAACATAACTTAATACATATTTATATTTGCACTTTTCACTCCTTTGTAAGACTTTTGGAAGTGCCAATAAATCCTAAATGCTTACTTTTCCTTCATTTGTTGTTGTTTTTTGGGTATTCATCAGATCCTGAATATTAGTTGTAACACCTGAATGATAATGTGTTACAGCCTAGATGCCATGAATTTAGGAGACCACATATGCAGGACCACAAACACTTCATGGGCATTGCTGGAAGGAGAGAAATGAACAGGGAAAATACCTTCCATCTTACTGCTTTACAGAAGTTGAGCAGATATTCAAGCACCAAATACAACAATAATGTAATTTTTTTCAACTTTCTTTGCTGCCTTTCACTATAGGCAGGACCATGACTTCTGACAGCATAAAATATCAGGTAAACTTTTAATTGCTAGTCTAGATGAAAGCATTTGGTGACTTCTTTAAAAATGCCACTTGTTTCCTCAGGAAAGGTAACCTTTCCTGAGAATAATCATAATGGTTAATGCTGGACTATGTTATGCACAAGACCCCTGCTGACATTCAGTCCAAATCTGATGCCTGAACTCTCCAAATCTGATGCCCCAACTCTAAGCTGGAGGAAGGCTCATCCAGAGGAGCCCACAAGCTAGATGGGAAGGGAACTCACTCCTGTCAGGGTTCACCATCTGCTTCTGATCTTTAACCCCTCCGGGTTATTCCTGAAACATCCCCCGTTAGGCTCTATCTGCAAGGAAGGTATCTAGCAAGTCACTCTAAAACTCCCTACAACTTCGATATGCAAAATGCTTCCTGGTGTGTTTATCGCACATATTTAACCCATAGTTGGCTCATGCATGAGTCAAGACCATATTATATTCTGCAACATGTTCCTATTCGATCTGAAATGTTGAGGCAGTTAAAATGCATGCCTCTGTGCTAATGCCTAAACAAGCTTTTAGCCGTGTCCCAAATTCCCAGGACCTACAAATACCTGCACGTCCCTTTACCTGCTCATTGCCAGGTTGCCCATGCATTGATGACGTTCATTTTTTTTTGCTGAGCTTGCCAACAGAAGTGCTACTACAGCCAACATTTTGATCATCGGGGCAAGATGTGCTTTTTGCAGGAGCCAGAGCAAAGATACTGAAAAGAGGATATAATCATTTTGCTCCACCGTGCCTCCAAAAAGCCGCCAACAGGAGCACACAAACAAGCTAATCCCATTATTAGCAGATTTAGCTACAGGCATTAAAAAGGAGCAGATAATGGAAAACGTAAAGGGGCCATAGAAGCAAAATTGTGATGATGATGTTTACTGTGAAATTAAATGTTTGTTTTCAGGATACTTGCAGATTCTTGTGGTAAAGAGTCATTGCGTAGTTTCTGGCAAATTCTTAGAGGTTTGTGGGCAGTTCGGGTTGAAGTGTATATTTACACTGATTGCAAGTGGTTGTAAGATTTTGTGACAACATCTTTTACTGTGACTGCCTATCAATTAAATCCCTCTCTAGAGCTTTTTTCCTGCCTGGGTATCTATCAATCAGAGGTGCTTTCAATCAACTCCGAGTTCTGTATGTATTAGTCCTCCTTTGTGAGAAGGATCACAAAGCCACTTTTCTGACACAAACAGTTTTCTCACTCAGCTATGCTTTTCACATAGCAGCAGGACTTAATCAATTTCTACCTTTCTTTTCCATGGCCTCCTAAATATCCTGGGTACAGAGAGAAAGAAGGGTCTGCAAAAGCAGGAGCAAAGGAAGGGGCCACCTGGGCTCAAACATGTGTTTTGTTTAAGGAGAAGCCGCAGGTGGAATACCTTGTGCCATGAAAGCTCGGTCTACCCAGAGCTGCTGGAGCCTGGTGAAGCATCACAGCGTAAGGATTGTGGTCACTGCATGGTTAGGCAGACACTGAACAGGAAGAGCTCATCCCAGATGTTGTCCTTGAAAGCAAGATAAGAGGGGTTGTGCTCTGATACTATTTTGTAGACTTAGCCTCTCTCAGTAGCCTGCAGCTGTCGGAGGGAGCCCTGGCCTATGGAGCAGACCAACATGTGCTCTGCCAGAGCAGCTCTTCCTAATCTTCAGTCCAAGAAGTCTCACAAAAGAAAAACAGTGTGGGAAATTAGTACTGGCACAGGAGGGGTCAGGTATTGAACAGGAAATACAACCCTCCAAGTACTGCTAGTTGTTATTTCTCTTTAAAGTTACTTGCTGCTCTTTGGTCTTGTCAGACCTGACAAGTGTGGCAAAGCTGGGACTGCTCAAGGTGTGGATGGGAGAGTTGGGATTGCAGGAAGCAGAACCGACTCCTTAATAAACAGCTTTTTTCCTTCCATGTTACTAGGATGCCTCAAGCATTGTGCTTCAGGAGGGCCTTTCTTGGGAAGTAAGTAAAGGGCTTCCTTGTGCTTATGGAAGGTTACACAAAACTGCTTAAAAAATAAGAAGAATGTCATTGATATCCACATGAGATGGAGCTCTCTCCAAGAACAGTCATTTATGGAGACAGGGCTCTAAGTGCCTTTTGTTTTGTGGTCTGGGTAAGACAATCAACAAATTCTTCTTTTAAACTTTTTCATTATTTTCTCTCTGCAGATAGAGTCTCAACGCCATAACGTCAGACACTTCTGACATACCCTCAGCATTTATTCCTTGTGGAGTTGACATTGATGGACATTCTGTACATGTGCAATAATGAAAACGAGAGGGAACTTTGTATTCTGTACAGAGTGCTGCATTCACCTCACACCAGACCTAATCCTGCTCTCGATGAAGTGTTTGTGAGGCTCCTAATGATTTTACTCAGAGCTAGAAGGGTGCAGTGAACAAAATGTCAAGCAAACAAAATAAGGTATAAAAAATGTACAAGAAAGTAGGAAATGGTATATACATATAAGTAACATTCACGCTGCTGAAATAAACACTGTAATCCTTCCTTTTTAAGTACAAGAATCATGAATATGTCCCATAGCTCTTATAAAGTCTGGTACTATGGTACATATTAGAATATGTGACAAAGTTCTGTAAAAGAAAAAGAGCCCGCATGAGGATTATTTTCTATGAGTGGAAAATGCATAAACATATTGGCTCAATGCATATTCATTGGATACACTTACTCACTTTCAATAACTTCATGTCATACAGCTTCTGTTCAAGTACTCCATGTACTCAAGGAGCCAGCGACACATGCTCCCAGTCCTCAGAACCACATGGTATTTTGTCCTGCAAGCTTTTTTTGACATAAAATTTTGTTACAGTTCTTTAAAAAGTGAATAGAAAGGCAAAAATATGGTAGCTTCTACAAGGAGCTCATGAGTTTTTGCTGGCTGTGGCCATTTGTCTCCCTGTTTTGGAGGAAGCAGTTGTATATCGTAGGGCAGAACTGCAGTCACAGGGACCTTGCAGGCTAGAGAACAGGCTGTCAGGGATCTCACAAAATTCTGGTGTACACCAAGCTGTACATGAGTTAGCAGAGCACCTTTGCAGTGAGGAAGGCTAACCTCCTCCTGGGTTGTATGAGCAGAAGTGTGTCCAGCAGGTCAAGGACCCCCTGTGGCACCTGTGTCCCATTTGGAGCTCCCCAGTTAAGACACGGACGTACTGGGAGCAAATCCTGCAGTGGGCCACCAAGATGGTCAGGAGGAGAAGCTGACAGAAAGGAGTTTGTTCAGTCTTAAAAAGACAGAGCTAACAGGGAGAGTTGTATGCTGTCTTCAGCCTAATGGGAGGGAACACAAGCTGCAGTTTCCTTGGAGGTGAACAGTGATGAGAGGCAACGCAACCTGCAACAAGAGAAATCCCAGTTAAATATCCAAACCTTTAGAGGTCTGCCCACCACCAAGGAAAGCTGTCAGACTTGGACAGGATGGTCTCCAGGCAAGGGGGCTGTTTACTTTGAAGAAAGACCCATCTCCAGGACCACCTGACCAGCACTTCCTCTGCAAAGCGGGGCTTCAACTTTGACTCGCAAGAGAATGACACGATCCTCTTCCCTCAAAGAGAGCTGAAACGGAATATCTCCAGGACGCAGAGGTCATATCGTACCTGCTTTATCCGACAGTCTTCTCGCAGCAGAGGCAAAGAGCTGCAGCACTTCAGAGAGCACACAGATTTGTTCTGTGTGGTGAGCTCTTAAGCTGTTTCCCCATATGTCTCATCTGAGCTTTTTCTTGTCACCTTGCAGAGATAATCATCTAAAACCTAACAACCCCTGCTCTCTTGTAGCTTATTCTTCAGATTTTGTTCAAAACGGTGAGCACCGGTGGCCAGGCAGACAAATGCCATGTCCTAACACCTGAAATTTAAGTCAAGGGCATTTTTCAAAGTTGAAGCTCTAACAAACTGAAGAGTTTAGACTGTGACATGTGCTCTTTAGGAGCATGTGTGACAAGCTGGTAGGGGCTCTACTTTTTCAGGAAAGGATGAGGCTTTCCTGTGTTTCTTATCTTCTTCATGCAGTAAGTCTATTAATATATTAGTAGCAGCCGAGTGCCTATGTGATGAGAAACATAGGCCACCTAGCAGACAACTGAAAGAGATAGTAAAAAGATTATTCTTGGGTGAAAAGGGCTGAGAATGAACTGGAACCAGACTAATCAAATATACTACCAGGTATCTAATAAAGCAGCCAAGAGGCTTTTGGAAAGCCCGTCTGATTTCCCTTCCCCTTTAACATGTGAACTTGGATGAACAACTGCCTGTTCAGCACCTAGACTGAGGACCAGTGAAATAATCCTCAGTGTTAACTCGCCTTCTGTTTCCGTTTATTTCTTATCTTTCCTTTAAAGTAATGACCTCTGCAGTGCAGCCAGGAAACCAAACAACAGCAACGACAAAACAGAAATGCATGAAAGGAAGAACTATGAGGCTTCTATTACATTTTTATTAACTTGTGAGTTAATAATGCCAAATAGTTTTTAACCTAAAACAGGCTTACTTTTCCTCAAAATATATATAGTATCAGTGCCAGAAACTACTAAACTGGAGATATCAAATATAGCCACTTGCTCCTAAAGCAAACATGGATATCTGTAATGTTTAAATGGGGTAGATGTTTTTCCAGATACATTTCAGGTACCCCTGACCCATTCTTAATCTATTCCTCATCATTAATCTAATTTTGACCGCCTAGGCTTGACAAATAACAGCTTTGTCACCCAGAGCAGCATCAGAGTCTTGCTGTGTTGCTCATGTCTGCGAACGATAAAGCTTGAAGCAGACACAGGCACTGCAGGAGATCGGCTATCAGTATGTGTTTTAGCGACTGGAAACCCAAGAAACTTGGAGGACGGGGTCTCCAAAACGGTGTTACCTCTGTGGTCACTGGTACGGCAGCTGGCTGTGGAGGATGAGCTAACTTGCTGACCGCTGGCACCTAGCTGCGTATGAGGGCTAATGAGGTTCTCCCTGCTAGGTGTTACTGTTGCGCATCCTTCGTTAGCTGCGCTCGCGCCCCCGTGCCTTCCTGCCCCTTGTCACCATTGGAGATTTGCACCTCTTGGGGATATGCCAATGCAACAGGGCATGGGCTGCTATGGAGGAGGTGCTTCCTAAATGCTCTTGGGAGCTTTTCCTACCCACTATTTTCCTCAAGCTCTGCAAACCCAAACCCAGAGCCTCTCTGACACTTGGGAGGCTGCTACCTCCAAGCACACCAGGCTTGCTGAGTTAGTTGTGCACGCGTGTGACCTGTCAGCATGATGCTGCGGGAAAAAAAAGGGGCCAAATATCTGTGCCCGCCAACGGCAAGGCGCTCAGGCCTGTCCTCTCTTCTGTCATTCTCTCCCGGCGCTTCGCCTGGCTCCGCGCCCGGCACAGAGGGACACACGGGGCTGCCAGGTGGCGGGACCTGCGCGACTCCCCTGCGCAATCCTGTGTGTGCGGCGCGGCTGGCGGGAGCCCGAGACGCCGAGGCGCCCCGCGAGCAGGAGGGAGGCGGCTCCCCGGGGCCGGGCCGGGCCCTGGGGCCGCCGCGCACCTGCGGCCGCTGC